>JBAMIE010137430.1:0-15791 GCA_037177295.1 Kaempferia parviflora | reverse complement strand
TCTTTATTAATTATTAATTCTTAATTAATTCTTATTTTTAATTTTTAATTTTTTATTTTTGAATTTTGATTTTTAATTTTGATTTTGATTTTGATTTTTGATTTTGATTTTTTAATTTATTTTAATGTTTTTTAAAATTTAAAATTTAAAATTTTTTTAGTTTTTTTTTAATTTAAATTTTTAAGGAATAATGAAAATGAGAATGAAAATGAAACCCACCATGTTGTATGAGTTTGGTGATTCTCAAATATTTGGAAATCATTTCTAAATTTTTATTCCCAAATCAATAATCCAAACACCATTATTTACTATCATTTCATTTCCTGATTCCTAAACCCACCAACTAAAAGCCACCTCAATTTATTTTTATCCAAAAATTATTTATAATTTAATTAAAATTACACGTTTGAAATTATCTTAAAAATTATTATAATAAATTTAACTACTTGTAAATTATAAATTTGATTGGGCGGAAGAAAAGAACCCTCTCGGTAGTTGAACTATAAAACCCACGACAATTTTGGCGGTAAACTCGAGGCTCGCGGCACAAGTTTCCCACTCGTAACCTCGAGTCGCTCGAGTCCCGACACCGCCTTTCGCCCATTGTTATCGCTCACCTGTGAATTTGCTCGTGGAAGAACGACAAGAAGCATCTTCTGGAAGCCATCTTGCATTTTTAATCTTAAAATTAAGATCTGACCGTCCAACTCCATCAGCGAGCGACCCTCTTTGCTTAGCCGCCACACCGATCAGGTCGAACGCGGAGCCGATCCCAAGTGGAGATTCCGGGTGGAAGGGTGTACGGTGATCACACCCCTACCCTTGAAAAAGGTTACCGGCAGCGGCCCCTCTTCTTTCTCGTGAAGAACGCTTTTGTCGATCGATCTTTCTCTCTGTCTTCCTCCCTTTGTTGTGGTTCGGTCGTCGAATCGAAACCGCCGTCGGTTTGTTCTCATGCCCTCTAAATCTCTGCAGAATTTAGCTCTGATTCGAATTGATTCCTTTCGTCGGGAGAGGAATTTCTAGGGTTTTCTTATCGCAGATGTCGTTAGATCCACCGGGTGATGTCTCCGTCGGCGATATTGGGCATCACCTACCGATAGTCCATTTTGCAAGTCCGGAGGCCTTTGTTGCTTGTCCTATGGCGGAGGCTGGGATGCTTTGTTTGGAAACCCTAACTGTGCCCGCGGGGGAGGATCTCTTAGCAAAGAAAGATGCAGCGCGGGATCTGGTGATTGATTGTGTGGTTCGGCGACGCGGAAATGAGAGTCTGGGCAATGCGGTTGGTGGTAGTGTGGATTTTGCTAAAGAGGCGGGGGCGGACGAGAAGGAAATGGAAGAAAATGATGAGAGCGATTTGAAATATGCGGACGAGATAAAGGTCGTTGTGGAAATTGAAATGAAGAATGCAGCGGTCGAGTTGAATGGGGAGACGATGATGGATAAAGGTAACGTTTTTACTGCTGAGTTTTGTGGGAAGATCGACGCGGATGCAGCTGCCTTCGGGGACAATAATGCGCAAGTGGAGGAACACGAACTGCCGAAAAGAAGGAGAGGAAGACGGCGGCGTTCCACCATTGTAGAAGAAAGACGAACTGTGCGGTATTTGCAACCCTTCCAAGATGAGAATAAGGACAGTTTTGCAATCTCGGATTTGGTGTGGGGTAAGGTAAGGAGCCACCCTTGGTGGCCTGGTCGGATCTTTGGCCCATCAGTTGCATCAGACATTGCGTTGAGTACTCAGAAAGAGAATCACCATCTGGTACTCTATTTCGGTGACAAAACTTTTGCTTGGTGCCAAGAATCCAACCTGAAGCCTTTCCAGAGGTACTTCACTCAGATGGAGAAGCAAGGTAGCGGCAATGTATTTGGTACTGCAGTAAATGATGCATTAGCAGAGGTCTCAAGACATTTGGAGCTGGGAATGAGATGCATTTGTTCACAAGATGAAGCGTATGCTGTTCTGAAGGACCTTTGGGTTGAGAATGCTGGAGTTCAGGAAGGAACATGTAGTTGTGCTGTTAATCAATCTTGGATCATGAACTCTTTTGAACCTAAGAAAATGATGGACTATATTCGGTTGTTAGCTATGTCCCCATGCAGAGGAGCCGATACCTTGGATCTTGTGATAGCAAAAGCTCATCTGAAGGCCTTTCATTGCACTAACGGTTGTCTTCAACTCCCTGTTTCTGTCCTGCATCAAGAGCTAGAGGATAATGATGAGACTTTGCCGGCTACAGAAATAAATCTTTGTAATGGTATTACTGATATGTTGAGTCCAGTTTCTTCAGCTGCATGTTTTATTAATAAGGAACTAAGGCACAGATCAAGAACTAAGAGAGACAAGATGTATGTTCTAAGTGGGCGTAGAAAAAGAAAGAGCTTATCTGAGCTAATGGATGAGAAATGCTTGCCTCGCCATATTGATTGTCATAGAAATAGTATTGACACAAGGGATCCTTTGACTTCATCAACTAAGAGACAAAAGATTGCCTGTTTTTATCCTGTCATCTCGGGGAAGCGTAAGATGAAAAAACTTGATTCTTTAGGAGATATGACAATGTCATCTCTAAATTGTAGTAAACAGTCCAGGGCTAAAGAACACAATGACCGAATTGTGGGAAAGATGAAAAAGTCCCCTACTTTCATAAAAAGGAATTCACCTAGATTAAGCCATAGGAGAAATGCAGTTTTTGATTATCCTAATTCACAAATGGGGACTGTAAGATTGGAAGAGACAGAACTAAAGGACTGCTCACCTTATAAAGTGTCCTCAGGACAGTGCTTAGCTGCAATCAATCCACTTAACATGGACAAAACAGATCAAACAGTCAGTTTTTTCAATGGGTTTAGAGTAGTATCTTGTTCTTCAGAGGACAAGGGAGTAGAGGATATAGGTTGTAGAAAGCAGAGCAGGTCACAATTATCAAAATCCAAAACAGTCGTTTCAGATTTGGCCTCACCTTGCTTCATTCAGGATTCATATTGGTCTGATATTATTGTTTGTAGCAATTTAGATGAACAACTTGAATCTAAAAGCTCAAAAAGAAATGGAGAAACACAAGTGAAGAGACTGAAGAAGAAGGAGAAAGCTCAAAAAGCAAACTGAGTTATTCATTCCATCTTGCTCGATGTCAAGTGCTGCAGAGTATTTACAGACTGGTTCAGCTTGTGTTAATGTAGCAAATGAATTTGAAGCTGGAAATCTCCAAGATAATATAGAAGTCTATGATTGCATTCCCATCAGCTTCTTATAACTGTCCCTAGTATGTCTGTCTTCATTTATTTAAATTTTTTGTTAGCTATGACCCTCATAAGGGTAGAGAAGATAAAGTTATTATTACGAAGCATGCTGGTGGGTGGAAGTTTTGGAATAGAAAAAAAACCATTCTACACCCAGTTAAAACCAATGACTTGTTAATTTAACCATAGACTTAGGTATTTCGAGACAACATGAAGAAATCTTCCAAATAGCACATGCCGGAAACCATCCTACATAAGTGTTTCATCTAATTGGTTCTGTAATTTGTATATTAAATTAAATTTGCATTTGACATCATTCATTTTTATCATTTACTACAATGCTACAATGTGGAAGATAGCATGCAAAGTTATAGATCACCATAATCTTCTGTTTAGAAGCTAAAGTTTCTTCAACATTTGCACTTGTTCTCTTCAATTTATGTTTGCAAATTGACTTCGACTTTCAGTGCCTATATGATCTATTTTATATTTGCATCTTGGAAAAAGAAATACTGGCATTTCAAGATGGAGATCTGAGTTTTGAGATGCTGACAATGTTGTGTGTTGTCAGCAAAGCTTCTTGAGAGTTTACAATCACTCTGATAGTCTGATTATGTGTATAATAGTTTATTTGTAAATGTCAAAAAATTGTAGATTTCATGCTTAATTTCAACTTTCATCTTGCCTTCTATAGCAATAGTATGTTAATCAAACTTGATATTCCCTGGAAATTCACACACTCTGCAGCTTCTACTTTACAGTCAATATGTAAAAAAGTGGACAAGGGTGAAAGCTGGTTTTGACCTTTTAGCTTTTCTGCTCTCTTTAACTGACAAATAATTAGATTAAGTTGCTTGTTTGTCACATTTATTCAAGAGTACTTACTAGCTTAATACGATAAAGATAGATCGTAATTAATTTCAAGCTTTTCATGACTTTTCTGAAACTTCATTTCATAAATTGGTGCTATTAATTTGCAGAATTCGCCAGTTGACTGTGGAGTGCTCAACTAGCACATCTTTTAACTTCTTGATTGTTATGTAAGTAGGTTACTGAAAAGGATGTATTCTTGGTTGGTGTTGGAGCTTTCTGGCTGTGCATATGAATTTGAAGTCTGGTTTCCAGAAGCATATAATTTCGAAATAGCAAGTCATCTTTTTAGTTAGTTGGTCTCACTTGTGTTTTAGTAGCTTCACACTTGTTACATGATTGTGTATAATCTAACTGGTTTTTTTGTATCAGTGCAACGATGATACTTCTGTTTTGCATGATATTCCTTGAAAGTTTATGCATACATCAGGATTTGTTGTCCTAGAATCACATTGCTACAGTTGTTTAAGTCAAACTATTACCATGTCTTCTCTACAATCATATCTCCGCCAACGCAAAAAAAGTTGCTGCAGCATGAGCAGCCATCTCTGAGTTTCTCATTAGCGTGCATTTCGTTATAATACTTGATTCATAGTGAAATTGGATTTGGAAGGAGAAAAATGTCCAAATCTATGGATCATGGATGAATAATCTGACAGCCATTATTCAATTTGGTGGGTTGACTGAACTTCCCTCATTTTGATGATAATTATACTGTGCAATATATTATCTCAATGAATGTAAATCAATTTCATTTTAGTGTACACTCCTAAGAAGTGAGAATGTACAATGTGCTTATTTTGTAAGACTAGTGAAGCGTTGCTTGAACTGTGGTTATTCATAGAATAGCGCTCCATCATGATTAATAGATTGGACAAGTTTTTCTTTTGAGATTCGTTGATGTATCTGATAGGTTTTTCTTCTTAGTCTTGTTAGTAAGTTGGCAAATTGTTTACTTGATTGGTTGAATTTTCCTTTCAGAATTAATTGATCATTTGAATCGCAAGTTTTAACTATCGCCCTATTTACTGAAGATTGATCTCTTGTTTGCTCTGTCCCAATTGACATCCGATAACAGGTTTGAAACTCTTGTACTTTGATCTCATCATTTGGACTGTTGCAGCAGAAAGTAAAAAAAGGTGTATTTTTCACATTTCATATGCCTCGAGGAATTCGTGTCCGTCCACTAGAATTTGAAACAAAGCTTCATCCTTGAAATAGCATATCCAATAGCTTCATTCATTATGTCTTGTAAGGTCATCTTGTTTCTCTTGCCCACTTAGGGTTTAGCATTCTCTAGCACTTATCGTTACTATGACACTACCAAAGGAATCATAGGCAAGATCAAAGTGTCTCTCTAAAGATTTAGACAAATGCATACAGATTTGTGGTAAGTACACAAACAAATTCATTGCTTGAGATTTGTGGATCCGCTCTTAATAGTTGCTTTTCTTAATCCATGCACTACTGATTCATGGAACTCTATCCTAAACTTTTCGCATTCTTACGAGTCAGAAACATTGTATCTGATTGCAATATTGAATGAACCTTTTATTTAAGTCTCAGTGGACAAATTGAGACTAGAATGTTGCAATAAAAAAGTTGAGGATGCAAGTGAACACCTTTTCTGTTGGGAAATAAGAAATGGTCTGCGTGGAGTTTCATTGGCCAAGAAGACTTTCCATGTGTGGACACACAGCACCCACGTCTCTTCCTCGTATATTTCCTTCCTCCTGCCGACAGTATCCCCACCAAACTGGCCAGCCACTTGCCAGTTTAAGTATTGTTTAATAAGAACACACACAAAAAAAAGCTGTTCCTTTTATTGATATAGCCTGCTGGCCTACTTATTGGACCTGTTCTGGCATCATCATCTATCTAGTAAAATATATAATCCATTTGGACCAAAGTTGTTTTACCTTGAATTTAAAATTTTAAAGACCTCTTTAATTCCATGAGTATTTATCTTTTCTTAAAGGCAGATTTGAGAAATTAATTTCGATAATTTCAGTTCATCAAATTGCTTGGGAAATTTTCTATCAAATACTTCACCAAACAGCTCTGCTCAATTTGGATAAATTCTTGTTTTTTTTTCGTACACATCTCCAGGCTTACTCCCTTTTCAATTATTTTTATTTTCACAGCCACCATATTTCTTTGTGTTGAATTTTATGTAGCTATTTGATGAGCTAACACACTAATTAATATCAGAATAAATTTATCAGGTGATCTATTTATTATTATTGTAGATTTGTGTTATTGGATTTGAATTTAATCTATTAACCCATTGTGTTATTATCGATGAATTAAAAACAAAATTGAGGGGCATTTGATTGGGGGTAATAGGAGGTAGGGAATGAGAATAAGTGGATATCATTTCCATTGACATTGTTTGATTTATGTCAATTGGAAGAAAATGAGGGAATGATTCCTTTATTTTCAATCCCTACTTCTCCCTCATCAATTAAATTCCCCAATCATTCCTTTATTTTTCATATATCTAAAATATTTTTTTATTATAATTTTTATTTTACTTTCTCCTTTTTCATTCTCTCTCTACTTCTATCTTATGTTACTTTATCTTTCTACTTAATTATCTTATTTTTTCTTTATACATTTCATATCTCATTTTCTCTCCCTACCTCTTTTGTCATAATTTCTCTTTTTATCATATCTGATGGTTAGTACATGAGGTGTTGTAACCAATTATTTAAAGTAATTTAAAATTTTAATGAATTCTTATTACTAAAGTTAAATTGAACCAAATATCACCAATGATAATAATTCTCATTCCTGGATTTTAACCAAATATTACTAATGTAATCATGTGGCAAAAGGCGAATACGTTCGCCCCCAGCGTCCTCGCCAACCCATACCAGGGCCAACACGGAGGAGGTAAATCACGGATGACTACTAGCCATAAGTGCAAATGGTCAAGATATGACTGAGGTATATGCTCGGGCACGCTAAGATTCGATTTCTAGACCTCATGTGGCAAACTCGCATGTCTTAACTATCGCACCGCCCCAAAGAGACATTACTAATGTAATCATGATTCTCATTATCATTGATCTATTAATAAATTTCATTGTCATTCTGATTGTCAAATTTAAACCAAACACCCTCCGAGTTCAATGCGGTAAATAGAGCTTGTTTCCTATAGGATTGGATAATTCAATATCTCCCTATTATCCATTGGTACCGTCGTCTAAATTCCTATAGAAGATCCAGGCCTTTTACTTCTTTCCAGGATCACAAAATTTCAAGAACGACACAAAGATGATGACGATTTCGTTGAATTAAGGTTCACCTTCTTAATTTTGTGCAATTTAATTTCCACGGTAAGATTTCAATGATATCTTGTGTATATTTTCTTCTTTGTTGAATTAATGAGGATTTAATGTTTTAGAAAACTTCCATCAATTTAAAGCCATCTTTAGCTTATCAAAATCATTTAAATTTAATCAAAATCCTTTCAATTTATCAAAATCATGTTAAAATTATTGTATTTAAATTCGAGTAATTTTAATTCAATTAATAAATGGTAATTTAATATAATAGTAATTTATACATAATAATTTTAATTATATTAAATAAAAAATATTAAACTGACAGCTACGCTGTTACCACAGCCAATAAAAGTATTATTAAGATAGATATTAAATAAGTTGTATATATATATATTTTTAAAATAATAACTACTGACAGCCTTTTCCATTTTAATTTTTTTTAAAGTTAATTTCGTCGTGACTTTTGATGGTAGGCTGTACTTGATCGATCCTTTTAAACTATTACTCTTCCATAGAACCGTCCAAACAATTTAAATGAATTAAATTGAATTTTTATTAACCAATTTTAAAAAGGTTTAGGCAGGTCTGTCTGTGCCAGGCAGGATAAGATTAATTGTAGGAATGAGATTTTTTCTTTTTATATTTAAAATTTAAAATTTAAAATTTAAAATTCAATGGGATTGTGAGTTAACTTGTCTAATCCGCAATTTAAATTTAAAAAGTATATTTTATTTATTTATTTTTTGAATGGATACATGAAATGATTCATCTAATCTATCATCCATTTTAAATACGATTGAGTTAGAAATTCTTTAATTGGTAAGGATGAGTGATTTTTTATGGATAGATTCATCTCGTTACAAATCGATCCATCCACACTCTCCTCGTGTTGCTCTCTCCTAAGTTGGAAAGGTTCATTCAGTGGCCACAATTCACATGTTGTCAGTGTGGATACCACCAAAGTGGATAAATTCAATTCTACGCACATGAATAATATCTGAACTCAATCAAGTACTGTCATGTAAATACTAATCACTAATTTATATATATATATATATATATTTTGGTGAATACTATCCACACAAACTTACCACTGCTTTTTTTATTCCCTAATACGCCTTAGCAACAAAGAAAATGCAATAAAGAGTGACTATTAACCATCAAAATGAAAGATGCTTAGTAAAAATTCTCACTCTTTTTTAATATTTATTATCATGTAATCTACCAATGATGGACACCGTTAAGTCATTTAACACAATAATTAGGTGACAAATTTATTAGTTTAATAACTTAACGTGGAACTTCCTTATGACTGATATGTTATGAACGCTTTCTAATTTAGTGGTTGAAAAATTTTTATAGTATACCAACTAAAAAAAAATATAATTAAAAGAGAGTTAAAGCTTTGTGCTCAAACGGGAGAACCAAATGTAAGTCATCATAATAATTGCTTAATGCAAAAATTATGACATGATCATATTTTTACTCCCTAATCACTTTATGTCTTTATCACTTAAGGTAAGACCAGGATATATAACATGAATATAAATTTAATTATTGTTGTTGTTTAGACTCTGCCAATCATACATATTCCAGTTAACATTTATGTCAATAAATGCTTTTATTTGATCAAACCATAATTAATTCATCATTCCGGATATTAATTTCTCATTTCAATGAAAAAAATTAATTTATGACAATTTACTCATAAAATATATTTTTGTTACCTAAATTTATAAATGCCGAATTTTTAAATGAGACCTCGGTCGGACTACGCTATTCCAATTGCATGTTAGGCGAAAATACGTGTACATACACCAAAACAAAATAAAATAAAAAAATAAACACGTGGCATTGACTGAATTCTTCCGCCACATGATGCATCACGTGCCTTCATTATTTCAATTTGACGTGCGGCCTCCTCCTGTCCGAAACATCGTATTTATTTACTCGCCGTTGTGCGGACGCCTTTTAAGGGAAGCGCGAGAGAAGATCCTTGCCATTTCAGGAAATTAATAGTACATTTTTTTATCCCTTTTGGTAGGGTTGGAATTCGGATGGTCCCAGCTGGTATTTTTTCAATTAAATGTTTCCAATTTTTTATTAGAAGAATGTGCGGAAAGTTTTTTTTTTTTTCCTTTTGGTGAATTTCTTTAGTAATTGGTTGGTCATACGTTATTGTCAAAATAAATAAATGAATGATTAAATAAATCAGAGGTTTGATCATTACGATAATGATATAGTTGGTAGAAGGTGAGCATAATTATCATTTATCATTATCATCATCACTCTTATGGAGCACCACCACCACTATTTTGATAGTAGTAACCCGTTTTGGAAATTGTCGGACAGTTTAATGGATCACACCCTTTATTTTTCAAAATTTACCAGTTCTTGTTTTTCTATTTTTTTCCCCCAAATCACCCAATAAAGTGAAAAGATAAGTTTATCCGGTAGGACTAGAGAAGCAGTTGAGATCCTCTAGACCATAATCTCTGATCTATTCTTGGTCCAGTGCACATTAACTGTTGGATCGAAGGTAAAATTTAAATATTGATCTATCTTGATCAGATCTAATGGCTGATGTGCACTAGTCCAGGAATATACCAGAGATTATGGTCCAGAAAATCTTTGCTCCTAGAGAAGATCGTCTGATTAATTAGTGTGAAGTTTGGATACCTGAATTATAAAAAAAATTCAAACGTAAAATTTTGAATCAAAATGAATAATTGAATTGCTGAATAATTGAGTTGCTGATATTTACAATTATTTTAATTTTTTAATAAACTTTTTTTTTTAAAATGAATTTGATATTACAAACATATTTATTCGGGTTAAACACCTCTTTATTTATTTTTAAGCTTAATAAGAATTAATTAGTTTAATAAATATTATATATAAATATTGTTTATAATTAATTACTTGAGTCTCTATGTATTTAAACGTGTGATTTAGTTTAATAAATTATTTAAATTTCCATTGGCGATGTTTGTTCGTGACGTGCAATTCAGAAATTTGAAGCATGCTTATCATGACAGAGAGAAAGGGGCGTGATGAGCAAAATTGAAAAATAAAAGGGGGTGATTTGATAAATTTCTTTAAAATATTATATCTGTTTGTTGATATTTTTGGAACTAGGGGACCATCTCTTACAGTTTAACCCACCTTTAAAATTGAATTTGCCGCCGTCAACTTTACCCATTCAGACCCGCCTGAGAGCAACTTGTGGGACCCTTGTTCCTCGCACTTCGATATCCCGAACCACACGACCGGTAAAAGACGGGTAAATGGAATCAGAGTAGTCGATTTGGCCATGAATCAGAAAAATTGGCCATGGAACGTGTACGGCTCTTATCCTTTCGTTCCTCCGAGGCAGCAACTAATTAATAAATCCTTTGCCACGTAACGTATACCATCCGTCCGATCTACTCTGACGGTCACGATTTCTCACCCCGCCGATGTCTTCTCTTGCGCGCCCGGACACCAGCGAAATCGGGACACCGCCTTCGCTGTCGGTACGCACACCGTGTTATTGCGGCCGCCTCCGCCTCTCTATATATCGGTTCTTGTCCTCCTAGACATGGATATATCGCTTATCGTTCGAGCCCCTTCCGCTGCCACCGCCGGCCGCCGGTCATCTCTAGCGCCGTCACCTGTCGGCCTTCTCGACTACGCGTTCGTTACTCCGATCCGGTCGGATCATTCGCCTCTTTCGTCCCCGCTTTGGGTGAGTTCTATTCCTTCAGTCTCCTTGTGTCTTGGTTATGTCTTCGTGCTTGATTGCTAGCTCTCCCGACCGATTGGATTTGGAATTTAGGGCAGCCACTGTTTGTGTTATGATGATCGAGGTCTGAAATCAGATGTTCCGTAAGAACGATTCCGCCTTGTCCTGCTTCTACCTTTACTTGTTTTGACTCGTCTTCCGAAAATAACCAAGAGCTAGATTCGGAGTGCAGACGAGTAGCTCGGAAGAAACCATTGGGTTGATTTAGGTAGTAAAGGTTGAAGCTTTATCAGTTGGAAAGAAAAGAAATGTTGGACCTCAATGTGGAGTCATTGGGCGAGCCGACGGATGTTGAAGACCAGGCATTTGCTGAACTCAGCCGCGGCAGCGGTGCGCTGCAGGTGGCTGCCTCGGTGATTTCTGAATCATCCGTCGTTAACGATGAGGCTTCTGCAGATGCAGCGGCCGACGAGGACTCGTGCTCCGCTGTGCCGGTTGCTGTTGATGCATTCAAATTTGGCATTTTGAAGAGCTCTTCATCGGGCGAAGGCGAGAACCATGTGGAGATAGACGAACTTTCACAGGAATCCGGGTTAGTTACCTGGCAGCTGTTTCCACTGGAGCCGGCTGTAGTTGTGGCACCTTCCTTGCCATCATCATCATCAAGACCGCAGTGGATGAAGCTTAACTTCTACCAGGAGAATGTTTTGTCTCAGGTAGGTGGCTTTCATCCTCAATCCTGGCAGCAACATCAACGGCCTGGGCTGCCACAACTGCAGTCGCCACAGCCACTGCCGCAGCTACAGCCAAACCAACGAGAGGTGAAGAAGATTAGGAGAGGGCCTCGATCAAGGAGTTCTCAGTACAGGGGAGTCACGTTCTACCGGAGGACAGGAAGATGGGAATCTCATATCTGGTCAGCATCTTGTGCCCCGAATCTCTTTGCCTTTGTGTATTCTTGCAATCAATAAACTCGAACTATCTAATCATCAGGGATTGTGGAAAACAGGTGTATCTGGGTAAGAACTTCATGAACCATTTTATTTTCCTTGAATTTTGGCAATTGTTATGGTAGAAATTCTCTAACAGTCTTTATTCTTGTTGAATATGATACTAATAGGAGGTTTTGACACTGATCATGCTGCTGCAAGGTTGGTCTTATCATAATGATTAATTTCAGAATGATTGTTTCCTTTTCAAGTTTCAGTAATTTAAGTGTTCTGAGATTATAATTTCAGAGCATATGATCGAGCTGCCATCAAGTTCAGGGGAGTTGATGCTGATATTAATTTTACTCCCACCGACTACGAGGAGGATATGAAACAAGTAATGATATGTCGTGGCATCTAACATTTAATAGTTCTTATATATAGATGGATAAGTAAAACTGATAAACTCCTTTCTATCTTGTTAGATGAGAAATTTGACAAAAGAAGAATTCGTACACGTACTTCGGAGACGAAGCAATGGATTTTCAAGGGGAAGCTCCAAATATAGAGGGGTGACTCTTCACAAGTGCGGTCGATGGGAAGCTCGTATGGGGCACATGCTAGGAAAAAAGTAAGAAACTCAGTCTGTTTCTTTTTGTGCTTACTTTTAAAAATATCTTTTAATGGATAGAGTACAATAACCTTGCTCTTGAATGTTGCATAATATTGTTGGGAAATTGATTTTCGTAATCAGTAAATTGGATAGTAATCGAACGATTATTTCATAAGTAGACCGTTGTAAAACAATTTCTCGAGTGAATGAGAAATTAATTTTTAAGATCATTTGAATAAAGAAGGATTGATCTGATGTAATCAGATGGAAGTCTCACACACAGATGAGATTACATGAATGCTAATTTGAATATACATGAATGTCAATATGCGTGGAACCATTGAGAGGTGTGAAATCAAAATTAATTTTAAAATTTGACCACAAAATAATAGGAATTAATAAATCAATCATCAATTAATTGATTTATCAAAAGATTAATAGGTGGCTGTAATATTAATTAATTGATTAATTAAAATTACATTAGATTAATTAGATTAATCTTAGCTTGCAACATTAATTTAATTAATTAATGTATATGACAAATATTAATTAATTGAATCAATTAATAATAATTGATAATGTTTTAAGTAAAAAGACTTGCCCTATGTTTTTTTTTTTCACCTTTTGCAAGAGATCTTTCACTCTTTGGGAGGGAGTAATCTTTCATCATTGTAAAGGAACCTCACTCCTTCACCTCAACTCACTTAATACTTAAGTCAATCTCAAGTTGTAAAATCTACTCTAGCTCTCTTCTCTCTTCCTCTATTCTTTTAAGGGTTCCAAGATTTCAAAAGTTTGTTAAGGCTCAAAATTTAGAGTGCTCCTATTTTGAGACGTAAGTCATTATATCTTAGGAGGTGATTGTTGATAAATCATTAGCACCTTAGCAGGGGCAATATCGTCTTAAAGAAAGAAGGCCCGCTAACAACGATAACACGAAAGATACGTCTATTACCCGAGGGGATGTCTTGATAATTGAAAAGGTGTGCCGTGAGTAAAAATGGGACAAGGTACATGTTGTCATATCAAGCTCCACTGTTTCAAGTCGTAGACTCATCATCAAGCTCACTGACAAGTTGGATCAACACTGCTAATCTTTCCAACAACAAATATTACCATTGAATCTTAAGATTTTCAATTACATGTTTTTGGTCAACTGTAAGTTGTAATGATAAATATACATATACATAAATCACTAGCTTCTAAGCGGGGGCAATATCGTCTTAAAGAAAGAAGGTTCACTAACAACGATAACAAGAAGGATACGCCTATTACCCGAAGGGATGTCTCGATGACTGAAAAGATGTGTCGAGAATAAAAATGGGACAAGGCACGCGTTGTCATACCGAGCTCCACTAGTTTAGGTTGTTGACTCATCGTCGAACTGACTAGACCTAGTTGTTAGATCAACATTGCTAATCTTTCCAACAATAAATATTACTATTGAATCTTAAGATTTTCAATTACATATTTTTGGTCAACTGTAAGTTGTAATGATAAATATATTATATACATAAATCACTAGCATCTAAGCGGGGGTAATATCGTCTTAAAGAAAGAAGACTCACTAACAAGGATAACAAGAAGGATATGCCTATTACCTGAAGGGATGTCTCGATGACTGAAAAAGATGTGTCGAGAATAAAAATGGGACAAGGTACACGTTATCATTCCGAACTCCACTGGTTCAAGTCGTCGACTCATCATCGACCTGACTGACCAGACCTAGTTGTTGGATCAACACTACTAATCTTTCGAACAACAAATATTACTATTGAATCTTAAGATTTTCAATTACATGTTTTTGGTTAACTGTAAGTTGTAATGATAAATATACTATACACATTTTGTATTATAATCTTTCTTGAGAAGTAAAAATCATGAAACCCATAGTTTGAAACACAGTTCTTGGTTCTGCAGGTACATATATCTTGGGCTATTTGATAGTGAAATAGAAGCTGCAAGGTCTAACTGAGGATGAAATTTCTTCATTCTTCACAATAATATTCTTGGTCTTAACTCTTAAGCATGACTTGGCATACGCTCCATCCCTTTAACAAAATTCTTTTTTTTTTTGGTTTCTTTTTTGTTCTTCGACATTAGGGCTTATGACATGGCGGCTATAAAATGCAACGGTAGGGAAGCTGTGACCAATTTTGACTTGAGCGCATACAAGGGAGATCTTTCTAGTGAGGCTGACATTGAAGGTGTAGTCCACAACTGTATACTATTTTTCCCCCCTTCACAAATACAAGTGGTTTAGTATTGTAGCTTATATATCCATTGGGTGGTTTTGTCATCCGTTCAGGCCCTAAAGTGGATTTGAACTTGAGAATTTCTCAACCTTCTTCTATACACAGCCCAAAGAGGGATCAAAATCAGCAAGATTTCCTGCTCCATAATGCTCCATTTAATGTCTCTTCTGCTAAAAAGGTATATTCAGTAATTTGTTAGTCTGATAACTGTTGCTTCTCATACCAGAGTCTATAGCATGCTCAGCATTAACTTAATGCTTCTTAAGTTATTGCAAATGAGAAAAGTTAATGCTGAGCAAACAATAATTGCTATTTGTTTAACTGTAAGCTAAAATAGCTACATCAATCCTCTTTTCTCTACAGAACAATCATGCTCATCTGGAACCAGCCCATATCCATATGCCCTCTGAGACTTTGCTTTCTTGGACTGATCAAAATTTTGCTTTCTATTCCAGCACTGAGGTAATGCTGTACGAGTTCTTTCTGTTGTTCTCTATTATGGTGGCCATGGTTGTCTTGACACTGAAATCGATGTAATTCTTATATACCTGTCTGCGAAATGCAGGAAAGAACAAGAGAAAAGAGGCCGATGGGGGGATTACAATCTCTCCCAAACTGGACTTGGCAGATGCAACGCCAAATTCCACTGCCCATGTTCACTTCTGTAGCATCATCAGGATTCTTGACGACTGCCATTCCAACCCTCAAGACGCAAGCTGCAAAGCCATATCCACTCCCACCCAACGGCCTTAAATAATCGATAGGACAGAAGCTTAAGATGGTTCTGTGCGTGGGATGCAACTACAAAAAAAAAAAAAAAAAAAAAAAAAAAGGGAAACACCTGGGAATGTTCCTTTCAGGGTTTTC
>JBAMIE010137230.1:14669-28521 GCA_037177295.1 Kaempferia parviflora | reverse complement strand
GTGGAAAACCCGATCGCCGTGACGATGACACCGCCAATCGCATCCTCGTTTCTCCCTCTTTCCAATCCACAAACTCGGTGTTTGTCTTGGATCGACGAGGTAATGCGGCCAGAAAGATTTCAACCACAGAGTCAAATTTGAGGGCATCAGAGTTGGAGTTGGCTGGGAAAGCGGAGCAGGTCGTGGCGATCCTTTTTCCCTTTGGTGATTGAATCACATAGAACAGTCTACCGGGATTTATTCGTTCGATCAGGTTTTTGTTTGTTTTTGCGCTTTGTCTTCGATGCATGCGTGGGTGGTGGCTACGAGGGAAGAAAGAAAACCGATAAAGGTTAGCTTTTGTTCTACATCTGCCCCTCTTTTCCAAGTTTTGGTTCGATTTGTTGATACCTCTGCAAACTTGACTGAAAAGAACAGTTATTTCTGAAGTACTTTTCGCCCGCCCTCTTATTTGATGCATCTTCTCATGGTGCAGTTTTTCAGTTATGGTTTCACTAGGGTTTTCTAATTGGTATTGAAGAGAGATTCCACTGATGGAAGCAGTTCCTCAGCCTGAGAGGTCACCGAGAAACAGTCTCTCAGGTGGGGCTGTTGATTTGGATTCGTTGGATCAGTTACTATCGGGGGATGGTTGGTTGGAATTTACCGATGGCTTCCCAGCTGATTCTCCTAACTCCATGAGCCCCTTCAATTCTTTGAGTTTTTCACCTCTTTTCGATGTCAACAATGGCAGCCCTAATCCGCTGGAAAACTGTGACCAAGAAAACTTTGGAAGGCCTCGGGGCGAAACCCTACCTGGAGATGTCGATATATTGCATTTCGTTGACCCAAATTCCATTGGACAATGCATACGTACGGTCTTCACTAGTGAGTTAAGATCAGCAAGTCCGAGCACAGAGCTAGGAACAAGCAGGTGGATTCAAACAAAGGATTCCAATTTCTATGTGAAAGAAAAATTGCTGCAGGCACTTGATCATATCAAGGAGACTCAGAGGGATGGAGAAGTCCTAGTTCAGCTATGGGTGCCTATGAAGAGAGGAGACCGATTGGTTCTCACAACTTATAGTCAACCTTTCAGACTCACCTCGAATTCTGAGAAACTAGTGAATTTTAGAGAGGTATCCACAAACTACCAGTTGTCAGCTGAAGAGAACTCTGGTGAGGCATTAGGTTTGCCTGGACGTGTGTTTATTGGAAGATTGCCTGAATGGACACCAGATGTTCGATATTTTACAAGCTACGAGTATCCACGGGTGAATTATGCTCAACTGTTTGATATACGGGGAAGTGTAGCTCTTCCTGTTTTTGATCATGGCTGTCAGTCTTGCTTGGGCGTAGTGGAACTTGTCATGACAACCCGGAAGATAAATTACACTTTTGAGCTAGAGAATATTTGCAATGCTCTTCAGGTTAAACTTTCTTTCTTTTATTTTTTATTTTTTATTTTTTTTGTAATAGTCTTAAGTTTATAAATATGTTTTTTCTTCCTAATTTTCTTTTCAGATGTACTGATTTCTACATGCTTGCTATCTACTGATAATGATTTTCTGGTTATTCTTTTCAAGTTAAAGTTTGTTCAAGTGCCAAATATGTATTCACACAAGTTATTTATGGCTTCAATTTAGTTATTTCTTTCTGGTATTTTGCTAAAGGATACTGTTATTTGCAGGAAGTAGACCTTAGTTCTTCTGCAACTGTAACTGTTCCGCGGCTTAAGGTGAGTCATTAGACTACAAGAGCATTACGCTTCAAGAATCCTACTGATTGTAAAAGCACTTGTTTTCCCCAGGTAATTAGTAATTCATACCAAGCTGCTTTATCTGAAATCCTAGAGGTGTTAAAAACCATTTCTGCG
The DNA here is from genome assembly GCA_037177295.1 of Kaempferia parviflora. Taxonomy (NCBI): domain Eukaryota; kingdom Viridiplantae; phylum Streptophyta; class Magnoliopsida; order Zingiberales; family Zingiberaceae; genus Kaempferia; species Kaempferia parviflora. The sequence goes on along the minus strand of JBAMIE010137230.1, from coordinate 26,666 downwards.
ATGCACATGCTACCATTAGCTCAAACCTGGGTTCCATGTATTCAACAAGGTAAAAAAGGCATCCGCCATTCTGACGAAAACTATAGGGAATGTGTCTCCACTGTTGGATCTTCTTGTTATGTGAATGATCCTTCTATGATGGGTTTTTATGAGGCCTGTTCTGAGCATCACTTGCTGAAGGGACAGGGAGTGGCTGGTATGGCTTTCACCACCAATCAACCATGTTTTTTGCCAGATGTTAGTGCTTTGAATAAGACAGAATATCCACTTGCTCACCATGCAAAGATATTTGGTTTGAAAAGTGCAGTTGCAATACGCCTAAGAAGTATTCTGACTGGGAATTCTGATTTTGTTTTAGAGTTCTTTCTTCCCCCTAATTGCATTCTAATTGAAGAACAGAAACTGATGCTCGATTCATTGTCAAGGACTATGCAACATGTTTGCCAAAATTTAAGGGTTGTCACAGCGAAGGAGCTGGCAGATGAGGCTACTTTGCAATTGGATAGAGCACTTTCGTCTGATTTTTTGTTGGATAATTCTTCTTCCAAAGGAGAACCAGGTAAACAATATGTTGCTGCCACTTCAATAGAAGCTCAGACAATGGATGTGTCTAGTGATATAACACCTTTGTCCATAAGTACAGAAGAATCCTCAAAGGAAAAAACCAGCCCTGTTTTCTATTTTAAGGATGAAGTTGAAAGATTTGATAATGTAAGTGACATGGATGAGGTTGAGGTGATATCACCTGCACAAAAGATATCTTCAAAGCTCAGGCAGCATCCAGTAGTATGGGAAAACAAAGATAGTGATGATGAAGATTCTTTAAATTTTTACAGTATCTGTTCTGATGCTACAAAAACAACAGAAAAGAGGCACAGAAAAGCACAAAAGACTGTTAGTTTGGAAGTTCTTCGTAAGTATTTTGCTGGTAGCCTGAAAGACGCCGCAAAGAGCATCGGAGGTATAATTCATTCTTTTGTAGAAATTCCATCATGGATTAGATTATCATCTACATTTCTCTTTCTTTCAAATGTTTCTTTGTTTAGTTCTTTATTTTCTCAAAAGTATTTCCCTTTTCAAATACATTAGATATTCTCTTTGTTAGAAGATTTGTGAAGAGGTGAAACTAGGGAAGAGATCGATAACCACATAGCCTATATTCCTATGCATGAAATGCATATGCAAAAGTTGTTGACTTATGTGCAAGGAGCCTTTTGTAGCCTAGGCTTATTGGGTGGTATCGAAAGTCATATTCACTTTGTGAATAAGAAACTACTGCAGTCTACGACTGGTGTGGGCTATGGGTTTCATTTTTCTTACTCCCAACAAATTTTCCCTAATTATAATGTATTTTAATGTTCACTAAGTGGACAAATGCATGCTTTTTGAATGTCTACTTCAGTTATTTTGCTTTCAACTATAGCACTGCAAAAGGCTGTGTGATCCAATTATGGAATCCCAAGTGACTGATGATACTTGATGCCTATTATCTTTACATGTTCCAGTGTGCCCTACTACTCTTAAAAGAATATGCCGACAGCATGGATTAGCTAGATGGCCTTCTCGGAAAATCAAGAAAGTAGACCACTCTTTAAGGAAACTGCAGGTTGTTATTGACTCAGTTCACGGTACTGATAAAGCCATCCAACTCAGTTCCCTGTATACAGATTTCACAACGGCATCTGTATCAGAGAAGAATTCATTAGGAGAATTCCAAGATAAAAACTCAATGGGAGGCTTTCCAGTTTCCAAATCAATTCAAAATGATCATCTACATTCTGATCAAGACATAGATGCGATAACAAGCCATCACCATTCTTCCTCTTCGCACTCATCGTCATGTAGTCAAACTTCGATTTTATGTTCAACTCCATATGGTGAAAAGCACTGTATTCAGATTGCAGGTGCAGGTAACCTTGAGGAAAAGGTTAGTAGCCATCAAGGGGCAAAGAGCCAGATGGACTTGCATCTTTCAACTAAAAGCACATTGTCATGTCCTAGATTTCAAAATCACAAATCATCTGGTGAGCATTGTTCTTCTGGAAGTCTGTCAAATCCAGGTGATCCCAAAAGCAGTTGGATGATAGTTAAAGCTACATATGGTGCAGAAAAAGTTAGGATCCGTCTTGATCCTAACTGGAGCTTCGAAAAATTGAGAGATGAGATTTTAAAGCGGTTCGACATAGGCATTAAAAATTCAGTGAATTTCAAGTATCTTGATGATGAGTCAGAGTTGGTGCTACTGACATGTGATGCAGATCTTCAGGAGTGCATTCATATCTACAGATCTACAGATGCTCAAACTATAAAAATATCTGTGCAATCAGTTGTTACTCCAATTATGGCATCATCATAAGACATTTGATGCAGTTCATAATCAGGAGACCAATCTGAAGAAGGCTTTCTTATAGTTATTGGAGTTTTTCAAGGATAGAATAATCTTTGCACTGACCAATGTCCAAGAAAAAATACAGTGGAATTTTAGGCAATAAACTGGAAGGACATGCTAAAGCTCCCAAGGTGAGTGGCATGGAATTGCTCAAAAGATTACAAGGTATTAAAATTGCTTGAAATTGATATAAACACAAAAGGCGGAACAAAGATTGAACCGGGATTTGCATATTGTTTTTGCTGGTTTTCTGAAATTTATTGAGAACCTGCTATCGATTGCTTGATTATGCTATTTGGTCTCAAGTGGTTGGATAATGTGAGGCAATCATCTTAAGAGAATTCTTTAGAACAGAATGATATGTTTGCAAGATGGCCAGCTTTTCACTTGTATAATGGCATAAGGATGAGTTGCAATTAGTTTGGAGTTTGTTTTCCTTCTCATTTTTATAGGGGCAAAAGAGTTACTAACATACACCGACCGAAGAATGAACATGGTATCTACTTGAAGACAGTAAGCTGTAAATACATTCAGTGCCACATGGATCATCATCCATCCCTGTTGAGGATAGAATTGGTGTGAATTCAGCATGAACCAATACAAGAAAGTAACAAGAATGTTGCATATGAAATCAATGTATCCAAGATCAACAAACTCTCAAAGATCACACTGGCAAGCAATGATATGTTCAAAGAGTATTGAAACAAATGTTACTAGCTAGTGGCAAGATTTCCAGTGTACTCAGAATGAGTTGTTCACTTCTAGAGCTGCAATACTTAAAATTGAAAGGAGTTCTTGTTCCTTGCGAGAATATATTTTGTGGTGCCTAGTGCTGAACTTTCTTGATAACAAGCAATATATTTCTCCTATTTTCAAATAAGATAACATTTGCTCCAGTTGCCCGAACATATGTTTGGAAAAATCTACTAATTTTCTCGACCAATGGGAGCCATTATTTGGTTGTGAGGACACATGTAGATGAATTGAAGAACTGCATTGTCGTACCATTGGTGAATCTGAGTTGTCACTTATGTCTCTTGGGGACAGGAAGGGGATGGAGAAGAGCTGCTGGTTTCAGCCTGTCCGTGGTGTCTAGTACAATTCAATTTGAAATGTCAAAGTCAGACACATGTTTGGAAAAATTGTTAGGGAAAGAGAGAAGATTGAAGGGAAATTTATCAAAGAAGGGCAACACAAAAAGGCATTTTTGGAGGTAACAAAGGATGTGCGGAAACAGAGCCTTAAATATTTCGACAACATGAAACTTGGTTCATACTTTAAAAAAAAAAAAAAAGGAAATAGGAAAACAACATGGTTACAAAATATCATGTTTGCACGAAATTTCAATATTAATACAAATGAAACAATTTGATGGTGGATAGCGAATAGATCGGTTGAATTGTGAACACGCTTGATTGCCAACGAGGAAATATCATTTTTCTAGTATGTGCTGGTTTTTAATCATAACAACTTTACAATTATATTTTACTGGAAATTTCTCTTTTTAAATCATTCATTTATTAAATATGATGACATGAATGCAAAGCAAAGATCCTTTACTGCAAAGTCACCATAAGTGATTAACAGGGCTGTAAATAATTAAAACCAAATTACGTTTTAGGATGTTCAAGTTTGTTTGATAAGGTAACAGAGTCAAACCAAGTTTAAAACAAACCAAGCTTTTGAAATAATTGTTAATACTTGGTTTGGTTTATTTTTGATGAGTTTAAACTTAACTTGAGCTTGGTTCGTTTAAAACTTTAAATGTTATCGAGCTTTCAATTCAAATTTAGCTTGAGCTTGATTCATTTAGATATTATCCAGCTCTCAATTAAAACTTATTTGATTGTTTGAAACTTTTATTTGTTTGATTGATTATTGAGTTTATAAATTTAAACTTATTTGTTTATTTTTTAAAAAATTATTTATTTAGCATATTAATAAGAGTTTTATTATTAAACATTGTTAACGAATATTGTACATGAACCTTAACGAGTCAAACATATATGTGTTTAAGTTTGTTTGTTTAGTTTAACAAATTGTTCAAATTTCTTTATTTAATTGATCTTGTGTGTATTTAACGAATATAAGTAAGTTCTTACCAAATTAAACACCAAACTTGTTCATAAACATTTAAAGCCTTACTGATTAATTTGTGCAATATCAAAAATAACACAATTAACTACAAGACATTAAAAGAAACGTTTTAGATGAGAAAGTGATTATCAATTTAGAAAAAAAGTCAGTTGTTAACGTACAAGATATGGAGTCTCTACAAAGAATTATTTTTGCCATGTGAATCAAGTATTCAGAGGGATTTACACGGCCACGAAGAACCGTGCAATTCCACCAAAATCCTACAGCACTACACAAGCAACATGCTCGAGTATAATTCCAGTGAGGAAGTGGCAACCTACAGTGCTACAGAGTATACTCAAGTGCAATGAATCACAAATTGGATAAAGTAATCGCAATGTAAGCCAACTTCAGTCGATGAACTAAAAGAATTCCAGGAAGAATTGGATAATCAATAAAATCGCAGAGTTTAAAGACAAAATATGACTAGTCAGAGAGAATATCTTCAATCTCAGAATCTTCTGTTCTTGCAAATGAATCATAGTCCATCTCTGTATTATTAGATGAACTTTTACCTAAAGGTGCATACTCTCCGTAGTCAAGTTCAGACCAGTCTGGTTCTTCGGGCAGATCGCTAGATGTAGGCTTCCCTACAATTTTGCTTGTAATGTGCTTTTGATGTTGATCGTCAGGGTTGCTCTGATTCAGCGATCCAGAAGATGCACGTTTCGCAGCAGCCTCATCAGCATCACAGATACAAGTTGATGGATTTTCATGAAATTCACCTCTGCCTGGTCTAACCTCCTTTGGCACTCCCATAAATCCTCTCTGATGAGAGCGGACCTTCGCCGCAAATTCATCCCAGCTCATGTTTGCTCGGTTTAGAAACAGTGAGTACAGCTTCTTAGCATTTGGTCTTATAGTCCTCTTGTGCCCAAAGTATCTCCTGGTGAATATACAAGTGATCAATCCAGCAATGCTCAACGTGACACACATATTGCAATTAGGCAATCGTATAGAAGCAAAGTTTACCTTCTCCCAGCCAATATCCGAGCCATGTTGCCATTGTTGTTTGCCACAAAAGCATCGCTTCCGTCACATACAATAAAATCAAGGGCAGCCATACGTGATGAGAAGGAAGAGAACGGTTCCAATTCCTCTTTGCTCGCTAACGTCTCTTTTGAATAAAAATTTGGAAAGAGGGTTTTCAGAGGTGCTAATGATTCATCACCACCATATATTTCACCAGATGCCACATATATGTGAACATCATTCCCGTAGCCCAGCCCCCTCAGCATCAATCCTACCTCTTCTGGTGTTAGCGGGCATCTTCCTTGCCTCCGCGCCTTGTCAGGATTGCTTATCTACTCACAGTTAGTAACACACTTAGTTACCAAGGAACGTTCACTAAAGAATAGGAATACTGTTTTACTTACATGTAAAGTTTTCCACCTCTTGCGTATTGCACCAAGTTCTCTGATTTCCTTCTCTCCTCCACCATAGTAACACCCTGAGAAGGCAAGCATATCTGGTTCAAATCTGAAATAGAAACCAACTGAAACATCACTGCACAAATCTCAATAATAGAAAAGGCACCAGATTAAGCACAGGATATAAGTTTGAAAAAGGGGCTGGAATGAGTTGGGAAGGTTGAAGACAGTCTAACTAGCACAGCCGATGCAAACAGATGCATACAATTTTCAGGGAAAAATCATAATGAATTGGGTTGAGTAGGCTGATCATATCATGGGAATACATGTTTTTGACTAAATTGATCTAATTTGCAAGCAAGTAAAATTCTGTTAAAATTGAACCCAACCTGTGAAAACAGGAAAGATACACAGATCCGGAGTCTCTCTGTGTTTGACCCTATTTAGATGTTTGGAAGGATTAATTTCACTCAATATCATCATTAGGATCCATTCCCTCCAGGATTCATCATTCCAGGTTGTAATATTTGCAATAAGAAATTCACTAGTTGAATGCACTTTTTCTTATTTAACCTTATGATGCTTAAAATAAAAGAGAATTTTAAAATATTAATATACTTCCATTCATTTTCACAAAAAATCATTCCAATCCAGTGAAAATCAAACTAAAAAAAGTTACATTTTATCTTTTCCTTTCTTGATTTTGTTATATTCCAGTTTTGGAACCATTTGACTGTTCCGAAAGCACCAACAGTGTTTTCATATGAAGAACATGAAATACAAATACATGAACTTGTTTCCCACAGCTTTCATGAATCATTGGTGCAGGTATGTTCGCATCAATTTCAATACTAAACAATTGCATAAAAAAAAAAAAAAAAAAACCAACACTAAAAAACCAGGGTCAAGCTATGCAGCTAACCAACCGAGTATTCTAATCATAACTCTTTTACAGCTTTTTAAATCACAGAATTATCCACGCACACACACATATTCTAAACTAAATCTCTATTAAAATAAACAAAATGGAATTGAAGTTTTACCTCAGGTGAAGGGCAATGAAGCGATTGCCTTTTTCCTTCATTCGCCGTATCAGCTTCTCACCCATTTCTTGTATTGGATGACTAAACTTCAAGGCATGATAATTAACTCTACATCTCAGCTTCTGCATCTCTGTTTCCAACTTATTTGCAAGTCTGTAATCGAACTTTGTAAGCTGGACAACCTGCATTTTACAGACATTATCACTGCAACAAGACTATAAATATTAAACTAATTTTCCTTCACAACACAACAAATGCTCATAATTTTACCATCTCTCGTGCTAGGAAAAGCATCACTTAAAATATGATTGTTCATAGACTACCACTACCATAAGATTTTCAAATACTTGTTTAATGGAGATGGAATTACCAGAACCTAACTGATTGAGAAAAACATACGACACAAACTCATTATATATACTATATTATACATACAGTTAGTCCATGACTACAGGAACTTACATGCTTCTTCATAAGAACAGGTAAGACCCGGTTCTGGTAACATCTTGGAGTACACTTCCGTGGAACCCGCATAGTGTATGGAGACCTGAAATATTTCCCGCCCTTTTTTGGAAGCTCTTTTATGATTTTAACATCTTTTGAGAGGAATGAGATGAACCAATCAACATCAAAAATGTCACCAAAATTGCTGTATATCAGAAAGAAAAAAAAATAGCAGTTTCCAGTCAATCTTGAAAGTAGTAAGTTTCATATGTAACTTTCAAGTGTCAACTGAGGGTTTTGAAGAGAACCTGGCATCCTTCCAGAAAGATCTCTGGTCCAGCTTTGGAACAACGAGTGTGGCATTCAGGATCCGAGCTGCAACAACAGCATCTATTATCTGGGACACATCAAAGTTCTGTCACTGATCTAGCGTTCCACCAAAGAAGTCGGTCAAGAGTCATAATTGCACTACCATTTCACTAGCTACCATTTTAATCAAGCTAATCAGCAGTGTTATAACTTATAAGAGTTCAAAAGGAAAGCTGATACAATTACAAAAGCAAAAACTTTGGTAGGGTATGCCCAGGTATCTAAAACCAAAATTTCCTATGTGATATGACTTGATAATTGACATCCACAACATATCAGAAACTGAAATATAAACTATACACAAACACAATTTGACAATTAAGAGTAGCAATTTAAAGCATGCCAAAACCATCTTGAATTTGTACCCAAATTTATTTTCCTAAGGGACCACTATCAGAATCCCTTTGAACTGCAAAATCCATGATAATTTATCTCAGGATTTTGAGGGCTTGAATTCCTAATGGACCGCCATTTGCCCAAGAAGTTCCGTAAGGGGCTGAATTCTGATGCTCCTTGTTCAACAGGCACTGAAATGTTGCTTCTAATACTAGAAAAATCAATTTGTTTCATCTTGTATGAAATAAGTAAAAGCTCTTTTATATTGTTCTTTTCAAAAAATGCAGGGCAACCAAGACCCAGTCAGCGAAAACTACACAAAGTAATATATCGACTGTACAACAACTAAGTCTTTACCCCTAATAAGTGATGTCAGCTATATAGATCCACCTTCACCATTGGGTTCCATCCCCTACTATATCCACATCTATAGTTAAATAAAATTTTATCTTATTTTATCATCACTAACCAAGTCTTTTTTTTTTATCTCCCTCTTCCTCTATTAATGTGTGTAATTTGTCATGAAGGTATTTCTATAATTCTATGACTAAGAAATTAAACTCATATCTTATGCAAACCAAAGGATTTGAAGAATATTTTAATTATATAAAATAAACATTTTGTCAATGAAATTAATTGCCTGATGCATTAATCAAATGGAATAATCATCTGCAGATCAGGTATTCCTCAACCATAATTCACATTGCATTACAGTCTTTAAATTTAGATATGAAACATTTGACTGCTTTCTGTTTTTGAAGTGTTTTTTGTTCATATAGATGTTTTTTTGTCAAAACATATCAACTTCATAAATCTGGGAGTGTTTTTGGAATGGGGGAAAAAAACAGTGGTAGGTATCAAAAGAGGTGGCTAGGCTAGGCATATTTTTCTCTAAATCCAAAGGGCCTTGGTAAGGCAATACCCATCGATGACTAGCAGTGTAAGAAGGAAGACAACTTATACAAGAAAGCTCCTTGTACAGTTACAGGTGTGTTGGGGTGAAGCAAAACAATGTCCATAATGTGGATCAAGATTCATATTCTCCATTAATATTTCTTTTCTTCTACCCAAGTTGACTATGAGCTCATTGAATAAAGCAAGATGTTATAGAAATGATCAAGGCTACGATATGTAGATGCATATGTATGATCATTTTTTATTTTGAAAAAAAATGTTACATTGACAATAATGTATAACATCATTTGTCAAACAAATATATGAATATACAATTATTACATACAAGAAATAAATCAACCTAAGCAATCATTGTAAACAAAACTTACATCTACCAGTTAATAATTAAATTAATCTCCTATATAATCCACAATTTTGTATGAATATTTTGTAACACAATTAATAGATCTGAGAAATACATGCAAGACAAAACAAACAATTTATAACAGTGAATTATAATCAACAATCAAATAAACTGCAACGTTTACCTATTGAGCTAAGTAATACAGACAACCTTCTTTTGTTTGTCTATATCACAAAACTGAGTTAAGCTAACCAATATTAGCTTGAACCTGGCTTGAACTTTAAAAAGATAGGAATTCTGTCCTACAAGATCCTCATACAGCCATAAGTGGATGTCATGAGGTCCCTTGCTGCATAAGCTTATGAAGTGCATAAGCAGCTACAATAGGACAAATGGATCTCATCAATCTTAAACGGCCTATGTGCATCAGTCAGTACATCCTTTAATAGATCTAAGGGGTTCACTACTTACTGAGCAGATAGGGAAGTACAAATGCTAAAGCTCAAGACTAATATGTATCAGCTGTCTCATGTCATAACGGAGGAGATCAAGACCATTGCCAATTCCCAAATCAGTATATTGCTTAATTGCATATAAGAATACAGCAATTCCTCAGTATTCTAAATCCAGCCACAATTTGCAATTTTTGCGAGTACAACAATCATAGACAAGGAGGGCAATTTATCAAGTTAACTAGATATTGAACTGGTATCCCCACCAAGAGGATGTATGATGAATGACTAAAATAAGTGATGCACGACCAATTTTCTTTAACAAAAATCCTGGTGAGAAAATAACATTCCTGTTGTCTAATTTAAAATACACTTGTTTTCGGGTTTAAACAACATACATGTCTTAAAGAACATACACACCTTGATAGTTCCTAGGTTGTACCAGAACTAAAGACCTTTTATGCAAACAAGATGTGTAGTTGATATCCATTTTCTTGAGGAAATATAAACGAGAATGATTGCTGAATACAAGTATGTGGAGGCTTTCTAACAGTTATGTCCTTAAACCAACACAACCAGTTTATAAATCAAACATACTTTAAGAAAACTGATACGAAGGGAAGTATCGCAAAGAAACTGATTATAAAGAAAAGGATACAACACACTCACCCCTGTTCTCTGCTGATTTAAGCCACCACTAGTCCCAATCATCAAGTATCTATCACGATAAGTAACAGCGTTCGCTGCTGTTAAATTCAAGGAGAAAACAATGCATCAGTACGAACTGTTCAAAAATTAAATAATCTAACAGATTAATATAATTTTATTGCCAAGATCTTAACATCTCATCAGCACATAAGTACTTGGAATAGAAGCTTGGTATGTATTTTCACAAACCTGCAAACTTATTACTAGCATTGCTACACCCAACGTAGAACTTGGACAGTTTTGATCTCCAGAGATCATTCTTGATCCTCCCTCCAACAAGCTAAGCAAAGCAATTGAGAAGAACAAAGAAAGAAAGAAAGAAAGAAAAGTAAGCGGAAAATCACATTATTTCCTTTGAATAAGATGGACCCGACCGAGATGATCCATCCCCAGAAATTTTGGGCTACGATTAAAATGACCAGCAAGATAAGAGCCTTGGGAAGAAATGAGGAACTCTTCCCATACTTTTTTAGAAGAAAAGTAAGAGGAGAGAAAGCGGAAGGGGAACAAAAGTCGAGGGTTGCGCACCTTGAGATGGGAGGGGGGATTCGGAACGCCGCGGAGTTGTGCGCCAGAGAGGGTCCGGTGGTCGAGAAGAGGAGGAGCGAGGTACGAGAGGAAGGCGAGGAAGATAAGTACGAGCAAGGTGGCAAAGGAAAGGATGGAGAGGGCGGAGGCCCCCGTGGTTTGGCACCGGCCAGGGGGGTGGCGCCGCCTCGGTGGAGGCATCGCCCGCCTCTCTGCTTCCTTCACCCCCACCGCTCGTCCGCCCGTTCACTCTCTCTACCCGAAGCGCGACGGAAAGCTCTTCGGCGGCCGCTTCCTATCGCAGGACACGGCGGGCGGATCCAACGCCGGTTGAAGTTAAATAACGGGCGTTATAAGCTTCATTTCCAGAACATATCGGTATCGCTTTGGGTTTGGTCCAAATGATTATATCAACTATTTTTGATAAAACCGTAAATGTTTTTAGTTTCTTTTTCTTTTTTTAAAAAATAGAATAATATCTTTTTTATATTTTTATTTTAAAAATACTTTGATAAATATTTCTTCTATCTCCAAAGAACAATAGTGAAGATTAGTGATTAATTTCTTCTATCTCCAAATGAAGAGAATAATAGAACATAATTTTGAAATTGACTTTTGACGTTTAATTGAATGGGACAATTTTGATATCTTTTTATTATATGAATTATTATATTCCTTTGATATTGTTTCATTTAGTTTATTTCTATTTTAAAATAAAATAATTATAATTATATAATACCATATTATATTAATACTCGATATATTGTGGTTAAAAATATACCAAAAATAAGTTTAGATAAGCATTGATAGTTTACTAGTTATATTTTCCACTTAAAGACTATACCAAACGATAATTAAATTAAAATTAATTTTATCCATTTAAATTCATATACATTTTGATATTCCACTTAAATTGCTTCCTTATAAAACTAAAATTAAAGAAATAATTGGATTAACATTATGA
>JBAMIE010137230.1:0-14569 GCA_037177295.1 Kaempferia parviflora | reverse complement strand
ATATACATTTTGATATTCCACTTAAATTGCTTCCTTATAAAACTAAAATTAAAGAAATAATTGGATTAACATTATGAAAAAAAAACAAGCTAGCAATATGGAGCATGAGGAAGCATGCCAAATGCGTAACTATTCTTATCTTTGGAATTCTAAGTATATACAATTTTATTAGAGTCATAATTTGCCCCCCTTTGTGTTTGTCCTTAGCAAAAAATGATAATATTCATCTAGACGATATTATCATCAACCCCTAGTTAATTTAGATAGATAAATTATAGGAGTTTCATCCCGTAACAATAGCTCATACAACGGATGAGATAATCTACAAGGCTTTCGCACTCGCTGGGAATTAATCCCAGACTTATCTATGACAACACAACTGCATGAATCATCTACGTCAAACGTGGGGCTTTTTTTGTTTTTAAGAATAAGGTGACGTCTCTTTTTGATTTTTTTTAGTATAACCTTCAACTACAATGTTCAGTACATTAATCTTGAATTGATTAGACATATTTACTTCTTTAATAATATTTACATTGTAGCAGTTACTAAATTGTAGTTGCTATATCATAAATTTATCTAATTTAATAACATTTACATTACAGTAGCTAGTTGTTATAATTACGGTCGTAGTTACGATATCATAGCTGCTATAAACATGATGTATCATGTTCATATAACTATTGATGGGACCGAGTAACAGGAGATAATAATATCAGACAATATACTAGATGATAACTGTGTCATTTTATAAGAACTAGTGGAGGTGGAACACCCATTCAATTAAAAAAAAAAAAAGATGTCTTATAATTTTTAAGTAAAGTTTTTCTTACTCCATCCCCTAAAAATAAAGATAAACAAATTTGTTTTTTGGAAAAAAAAATCTCACAAATTTATTTTAAAATTTTAACAATTTTCCAAGATAAAAATGCACTTTTAAAAAACTTTTCATAAACTATTGGAACTCATTATATAAACACACGACGATCTCACTATACAGTTTTGTTTATTCTAAAATAAAAGCATATCTTTACAGCCTGGAGTTCCAGAGAAGAAAATCACTCATATATGACGACAATATCTTAATTTTACAGCTCGGATTGCACTGTCTTCCTACTCCGAGAAGAATAAACGTCTCTTTCATCCAAAGTTTTCCTCGATTTATTTACTTTGTCCAAATCTTTCTTTCCTGTTTTTTTTTTTCTTTCTTTCTGTTAGAAGAAATCACCAGATTTTCTGTGCATTTCTGTTCGTGCTTCGATTTCGTCGAGCTCAGAAATTGAGTATGGTGGCGTAGGAAGGAGAACAGAGCTCCACCATCCATGGACTCCTCAACTGAGTCAAAAACGGATCCTGCAGCCACTCCAGTCCGTTGGGCTTCGGCACCTCCAGCTCCGGCAGACTCGGCTTCCGGCTCGCCGCCGTGGCGGGAGTGTCCACTTCCTCCTCTTCCTCCACCAGCACCACCGCCGCCGCTGCCGCCAAAGCCTCCTCTGCCTCTCTGTTCCCCACCATGATCACCTCTTCAAGGAACTCCATAGACTTCAGCTGGAAGCTCTCGTCGATCGACCAATCCGGCCAGGACTCGGTTACCGACTCGCAATTATGCGACGGCGACACCATCGGCGCCGCCACCTCCATTGCCGCCGCCCGCTGCTCCAGCTCCTTCATCGACGTCGCCTTCCTATATATCTTGCACAAAACTATGTCCTCCTGATCATCACATTCACAAGCCACATACTTATTATTATGCCCTTCCCGGCAATCAGTAACCGTTATAATGCGCCAAACCTTGGGCGGCGGCGGATTGACGGAGTAGTTGGCCGTTGGGGGATCGGGGAGGCGGTACTCGTTCATGACCCAGTCAGTCTTGGTGCCGCGAGGCGCCCGGCCCTCGTAGTAGACCAGCGTCTTCTTGAGGCCGATGAGCCGCTTCGGGTCGGCCGCGCTGCGGACCGGCCGATCACTGCCGGTCGCCTTCCAAAACCCCCTCTCCGTCGTCCTGCTCGGCCGTCCGCCGCCGTTCGCCTGCTTCCTGTCTCTCGGAACGTAGAAGTACCATTCCTTCTCCCCTATCTTGGCCAATCCTGTACACGTATTTTCATTATTACGAGATCTTTTGATAGAGTTCAAAAATAAAATCATAAGAGCTTAGTCTTAAAATTGATAGTAAAAGGTGAATCGTTTATCCCCAGTGTCTCCGCCAACCCGTCTTAAGGTCAACACAAAGGAGGTAAATCACGGGGGCTACTAGCCAGACCTTATTGATGGTAACACCTCATGCACTGACCATCAATCTCTCTCGTGGAGACACGATGAGCTTAGACCCAAAATAGAAGACAATATCAAAGAATTTCAATTACCAGGAAGCTCCCAAGGATCGTAGCGATAGAGATGAATGGTGGTGATGATCTCGAGATGGAGCTTCTTGCCCTGCACGACGCCCTTCAGGTAGAAGTCCAGCAGCTCTTCTTCTGTGGGATGGAATCGGAAGCCCGGAAGATCGAGTTCCATGGCTAACGAACTAACTGACTAACTTCCTTCAATTAAGGAGACTGATGCGATGTTCGATACGGAGATTGCGTTTGCTCATATACTGGACTGCCTCACACATCCCGAAAGGGACCGGATGGAACTTTGCGAGTGTAAATAAAGTAGAATTGTTAATAACAAGGTCGTCGATAGCGATCCAGCATTCCAGTTTTTACCTGATGCGAAATCGATTGATTGAGTTCCTGTCTTTTCTGCTGGCTTCCTTCTGGGCAATTAGAAAATGCTTCAAGTTGTCCCACAAATATGGTACAGTTTTAATGAATTAACGGATGAATTTTTCTTAACAACTAATGAAAAAGTTGCTGTCTAAAGCGAAACGTATGGTATAAAAATGGGCCCGCCGACTAAATTTTGGTAATAATTAAGTGGGTTTGACCGTTAAGATCTATGGTTTGTATGTTTGTTTAATTGGATAAGAAATGTAAAGATTGAACCTGATCGATGGTCATATTGGTCTCTAGCTTGTGTTGGAAGGATTGTCGGAGGTAGAGACAAACTCTTTCTAGATCACGCGGATTGATTAGCAAACTGAACTTTCCAAGTAAATGTGTGTGCCTGAAATGAATGGCATGGTTGAGTTAGAGAGATTATGACGCAGGATCGGTCAAGAAGACCTTTTGAATTTTAAAGAGTGGTATAATTTTTAACTTAGGAATTAGAAGGAGGTTATATATTATTTTTTTCCACTTGCAGCTTTATCTATATTTATTATCGGATAAAATCTGTAACCGTCAAATTTTAAATTCGAAAAATAGAAGCTGTAAATATCTATTTTATTATTTTTGATAATTCCTATTTTTTATATTTATAGTATTTTTAAAAATTTCACCTATTATGAATCAGGGTTTATCTATAAGTGTATGTTCCACAACTATCACATGCACTTACCAATTGAGCTAGCCCTAGGGGGTTGCATCATCACCGATCAAGGTTATACTTCATATTGACATTATTCTGATACAAAGCAGCAGGCTCCGGAAAAAAGAAAGATGTAATAAACTCAATTTTTGACGAAACATTACTTCTATAGATTCATTCAAGATATCGTTACCCTTCCACATGTTATCCAATCACAGTTTCCTGATTTACCTCTTTATAGATAGCTGTGGGCCAGCAGTGTAAAACGTCCGAAGTCAACGTATAACCTTTTTACTGCAGTGAGCGAGATCTAGTAGTTTTACAAATGTATCAGTCGCTCTCGTTGACTGATACCTCACATGATCTGGAGTCATGAACATGAACAGCCACTAATCACGGGCAACTAAATCTCGAGCATCATTCGCTGTGCGATAATGATTTACTTCCTCTGGACTTTGTGCTCGTCTACTTGTGAAGAACTAAAAGACAGACTTCATGGTCAGTCACACCCTTCACTTCCTAAACATGCTCTAACAACAGTCTGTTTCTAAAATATAATTAGAAGCAATGCATGTGATATAGAATTACAGAATATTTTAGCAGCAAGTCACCAGGCATTGTAATCAGGCTACAGAGACTCGCAGAGCTGCTGAGTGACTTGTTTCTTATGAGTACATGCTGAGTTGGGTCATGCCACAGCCATCAATCAATACCTAACAATAAGCATTTTTGGAACCAGCCAAAGTCATCTTCTGCTTGGCTTTATTGATAAGGCTTATTCGATCCATCTAGTTAATTTGTTCCATCTTCCTGATGCGTTCAACCTATGGGTTTATCAAACTCATCTATTGCTTGATCCATCTATCCTGCAAATCATTACAACAATGGACAAGAAAATGGTAAACCCATGTTGCTTATTTTACCAATTGCATAAATAGGTTAGGACCGCTATCAAGTCGATTGTTGGCCGCTTATCAAGTCAGAGTAAGGAACCACTACCCACACAGGTTTTCACAATCCCTTTGGCAAAATTCAAGTGGTATTTGCTCAATAATTCATCTCAGACATTTCATGTGTATATGAACAAATGAAGCTTCTCTTGTGCTGGAATTTTATAATTTCTAAAAAACTACTGCTGCTACCTACAACACTTTGAGGATTTATCTGCCAAGTTCTTAGAACATCAGCATTCAGCTAGCATGAAGAGATGATTTCTAAGACTCTGAGCTAGAGAATGCCTTGTATGCAAGTTGCAAGAAGGAAATTTGCAGTGCAAATAAGATAGCAGAGGCGTATGGTAAACTTTACAGAGTTAAGATTCTACCGATTACCGAGTATCTCTATCTCCATAGAATCTATAATGTCTGTGTCGTTGCTTTCTAACAAAGACTTACAATGGGGGCAGTATAACCGCATGCTTTGATGCAAATATAACTAAAATGCATCCCCCTCATACAAAATAACCATTTTCCAGGAAAACATGTCACATTCATTATCAGATCTAATAGTTGGAATCAGCATTTCCCCTTCAATAATAATATTAAAAAAATTACTTCTGAAATACTCAAGAACATAAAATCTTTAGAATGTTCAGAGATGGATCATCCTCTGAACTCAATCCAATCTAATTAAACCAAACATAGATTAACTTTATGTTATCCCCTTTCATATTTCTTCAGAAACAAAGTGTTATTAAATAGCCAGTGATACTGCACATAATTTAACCTCCAAATGTACAGAGCTAAGGAAAATACATGACCAAATATCCATCAGGCACCAGGCTATGGTAGCGCTAGCATAAAATACGAATAAAAAAACAAAAGAACATAATATAAGAATTTTAAGTCATAAAAATAAAGTTAAATCGGTGATACTCTAGTGCAAAGGGACTACCTTGGCCTTCCTAACAAAAAATAAGAATTCAGCATGCTTCAGTCAGTGACTACATCAGATTCTAAACAGTCATGTGCTTATCTAGATTTTCCGTCTCTGCCATAAGACCTTCAGAGTTCATACCCCATTTCATCTGCTATCATGCTGGCTAATTAGAACAGATAAGACTGCACAAGTCAATGAGCATAGAACCAATATTGTTAAGGACAATGTTTCGGTACGCCAACTGCACTGCAAGGTTGACGAACCGATTAGCTTATGGACCAAGCTGAGGTCAAGGTGATCCACGTTTGTACATACACACGTATCTGTTTCCCTGAGTATCAGTTGCTTGCTACTATGCTGTGCTAACTGATAATCATAATGAGAATTATGTGGGAGATCAATACTAAGTGAAGCTGAAGCTACACTGACTAAGCAAATGCTCCTGTATTGTGTTGTTCCAAGCTCATTGTCATGCAGAAATGACAGCAGCAACAGTGGCAACAAATGTTTGCATTTAATTAATCAGAGCCGCATGAAAAGTACAGACTGCAGTGAAGAGGTGGAGCTGAGTTTGTGGTATGTGATACTTTGGCAGAAGTTCTTGTACAATTACATAATGATTGAAAAGGTGATCTGGGCCAGTGGTAGACTGCTACTAGATTTCAGTAAGAGTAGATCCAACACATATGGATCTAAGTTTCTGGCACAGTTGTTTCTCAATTTCTTACACACTCAATGGGGATGTTGATATTGAACTACGTCAGAATATCAATGAGGATGTTGATATCCAACTCAAAGGATCGGTGTTGGACTATCAGGTGTCTGACATACACATGGAGATTCAAATATTTCGGAGCAACAGCAAATTACCTAGTCTACTTTCAAATACCAAGACTTAAACCAACTAATCATCATATATCACCAAACTTTCTGATATAGCAGTTTGGAAATCATTTTCCTGTTGTTTGGTCCTTCCATTGCGATGATATAAAGCTACTCAGACCTTGTAGGTTACACTATCTAGAGTGATATGCTCATGATATGGATCCTATACATGATTGTGAATCCTTGGAATCTTCATCTATGAAGGTCACGGCAAGTTTTCTGCCAATGTTTTATGATACACTCAGAAGTTCATCTCAGATCCATTTCGCCTATGCTCAGTCTGAGCTTTTTGGAAATGACTTTGAGAAAGTACCGCAAACAATGGATACATATGAAGTGAGCTGGTTCATAACCTTGATCGAATTGCAGAAGGTGGAAGAGCAACTATTTTACCAAGCATCTGATGATATATACCAGAGACAAACCTTGAATCTAATGACGGAGCTATGGCTCACATTTATCCATGAATAGTAATCTCAACAAGGTCAAGTAGTTGTCTGGATGATCAATCAAAATGATGCAATATCCTACAACTCTCTTGCCTCTGCTCAGCAAATCTGTGTCTCTTCAGTTTGTTTGTAAAGTACCTCATATGCTTTCATGGTATTAGCAGAAAAATCTTTTACAGCTTCAAAGATATGCCTCAAATTGGACTGGATACTAGTCACAGTCGATTCATGATGCACATGCAAAGTTGTTGCCAAATTATCACCAGAAATTATCATTAATTTTTTTCTTTGCTTAAGAAGTTCTTCTTGTTCATTTTCCATTGACCTTAGCATGCCATCCATATTTTTGTTTATCAACAATCTCTGCTGCAACAAAACTTTGTTCTCTTTCCAAATATTAAGAACAGTATCAACAAAATCCTTTGCAGCTTCAACAACAGCTTTTTCAGATACCATTTCTATGCTGGAAGACCAATAGTTACAAATGACAAATACAGGAGGTGCCCCTAATCTTCCAGGAGAAAAAGGAACCACTCCATCATCTGTAACCTCTGGTTCATAATGGATACCTTTCTTCAGCCATTCATTCAACGCACTGACGTAGTTCTTTTGAGCGCTAACCCAAGCAGAAAAATTGGCAATCCATTCCGCCATCGCCAGTTCTAATTGCTTTACTGTGTCTGGATGAGTATTATTAGAAAGCTTTCCTCTAGATACAATAGAGTCCATGTTTTTTGTTTCGGATATTGCTTGATACTGAATATGATGGCATTCTGATATAACTTTCCACATCTCCTTAAACCTGGAAGGTTAAACTGACAATAAGAACTTGTTGCATTAATAAGAAATAAAAAAACTAACACAAGCTATAATTGAATTTTGTAACAAATCCATGTAATTCAGCATAATCTACACTATCACATGCAAGCTTAAACCAATGATATATATTATCTCACCTAAATGAATCATATACAATCTCATACTAGATAAGTGTTTGGAAATTTTTGTATAGGATAATACCATAATGAAGAAACAATATTTGTATAGCTTACATCTAGTCTCTAGAAGTTCAATGGAACAGATACAAATTTGAAACTAATCACTAATAGATTTATTCCAATGAGATATAAGACAGCAAAAGGAAAAGTCAACTCATATTGTTATTAATAAATTTTTATCAGACCTACAGTGACATTGTTGATTGCACCGACCAAGCATAGAGGGGATAAACTTTGCAAGTCCTGACACTAATTTCACCAGACCAATCTGCTGTGACAGTTGTAGAATTACCAGAGGTGATTGTTTCATATCCTAATAAAGTTCAATTAGCAAATGAAAAAACACATGAAGAAACCACATAAGGCATCAGTGGGAGAAAATTTAATCCATAGTTGAAGAAGAAAAATGGTCATTTAATGAGCTGCAAGATCCTATAATCTATTCCACACACTTGGATTGACCATATGATGAACTGCAAACAAAAGAAAAGAAATTAATCAAAACTGAAAGAAAGTTTAATCAACAATAGAATTTTTATTTCAAAATTTTCAAGATTATTTTAATTAAAAGTTCATGAGATCAAAAAGGTCACATAATGTGGAGACGCACTTCCTACACAAATCTAGCCACTAATTGATTTACTTGTCCATCCATCGGTCATATTTGAACATCTCTGTATCATCTTAATCAAGCTTTGCTCATTCCTACATATTTGAACAATCATATTTGCTCCTAGATAATAATAATTTTTGTTATTCTCGATTCACATATCCATCCTATCATTATTGCCAAAGGAAGTATAAGTAGAGATATTTGATTGGTCAGTGTTATCCTGTAAGGAACTGCTCAACAACACATGAAAAGATAGTATAAAAGAGACCAAAACACCAAGATCTATATGTGAGGTTCCAATAAAAGATAAAAGAAAATTTCATATCTGGGAACAATTAGATATAATTGTAATATATAATAAGATAAAATAGATTAAAATGATTAAGCATGCTCAAAGATTGCTAATAAATTTGTTAATTAAAGATTTTTTTAATAGGGTATTGATATGGTGAGGACAATCAACACCGTGTGTGGTATAGTCAAGTTGACCAGGAAGTCAAAGTCAAAATGAACTCGGATCAAGTAAAATCAACTTGGGTTAGGGCAAATAGAGCTCATGTCAAGTCAGACTGAGCTAAGATCCGTTTAGACCGAGTCTGGATCAGATCAAACCAAGCTTCAACCAAATCAGCCTCAGAAGAAGACCTCAAGTCAATTCAGTCCAAGTCACGTACAAATGTGGTCGGCCAAAATTGGCAATTAACTAAGCGGTTATTGAAGCACCGATCACCAAAGGATGCGATAGTAAAGGCACCCCTCATACAGAGAGGTGTCTCTTGGTAACGAAAGGAAGAGGTGGCCCTTTGGGAAATAGGGTCGCCCTTTCACTTTCTATTTAAAGGTAACCGGTTGCAACATCAAGCTAGCAATCTCATAACTTTCTACTCTCTTTACTTTTCTCCATTTGTTTTCTCCACTTTTTCTCAAAGGTCTGACTCGAAAGTGGGAGTGGTCGAGTCGAGTCCAGACTCGGCTGTCCTCTTAACGTTCTTCTTGAGTCTTTTTAGATCCTTGCCCGAAAGATCTCCTGCTTCTTAAGGCAATCAGTCTATTGAAGCCTAACCTGAAGACAGTCAGTCTATTGAAGCCTGACCCGAAAGCAAACGGTATATTGAAGCCCGACTTGAAGGCATCAGTCTATTGAAGCCTGACCTAAGGAAAGCCAACTTGAAGGAAGCTGACCTTCTGCAAAGCCTGACCTGACAAAAGATTGACTTGACGAAGACTGACCCAACTTGTATCCAATCGGTCAAAAGTACTCGATCGTGGTTACTTTGACCTAGTCATCCCATCCCTTGATCTCGGACCGGATCAGGAATTACTGAGAAAAAAGAATACTAGGACTGGGCATCCGAGTCTATAACTTTAAGACAAGTGTTACTATAGCTTTTAAACTCCAACTTCTTTGTATCCAAAGGGCAGGATAATATATGATGAGCTGCATTGTATGAAAATAGTTAAACTACCAAAGCTGCCAACATATTAACTCATATCAGATTCAAGTAAAACTGTGTGCTTCCTCTATTTTATTTTTGGCAGGAGTACCTATTCCACAACAAATATTTCCAATCAATACGATAAAGGTGAAGGAATAGTGATTATCACATACCCACTAATTAGTTCTTTAATTAGTAGCCATAATTCTTCATCCCTTAACTGACTGATTTTACTTGAAATTGTGTCCACAACCTGAATGGCTACTCTTATCTTTGTAGATAGCTTCCTGATGGTAGTTTCCACTGCACCAAGCCTTTCAGTTTCTGCACCCCTTTCACTCAAGTGCCTCGAGTATTGGAGTTTTCTTTCATATAGCATCCTCATCTCTTCTTCAATCTGTTATAAGTACAACATAAGTTCATAAAAGTAAGTCGAATATTTCTCTTTCCTAATTGAGTATAAGAAAATGTTAATGGAATAAATGTTTCTAAGAAAATTAGACAAATATCCAGTAGAATACTTGGTAGAGAAAAAAAACTACAATTAAGGACTGTAATTTCATTCTGCAATATCTTTGTGTGGTATGCAGGATGCACACAATTCTCATCAAAATATTTTTGGAAGTTGCTACTTTATAAGGATTCGATCAAATAATTTGTCCAAATTACATTTTGTTTGAGTATGACACCATGAATAAGAATGAATATACAGCTACTTAGGCATATAAACCTATTCATCAGAAAATAGATGAATTCAACCACTGTGGTGCTGTAATGGATTGATTCGAGAAACAGGTCATCTAAACACGTTTCCATTTTCAGAATTATGACTGACATATTGCAAGCATAATAACTATGATGACCTCAATAATCAGATGTGGATTCAGGCCTAGAATACAAATGTCAGTTACATGCTATTGCTAAAAATAGAGTAAAAATGTCCTTGAGGAAGGAAGGTCACTGTTGAAAGAAAAAAAATAAATAAAAAGGGGAAATTCTCATTAAGATGTTTGGCCAATGCAATAAAGATATGATTCAAGGATTACGTAGGAAGGAAATTGGACAAATAATCAAGTGCTATAATTGTTATGACATTTCTGTAACAGCCCCAGAATCAGCATTTTTAGTTCTCTCAAATTAATAGCTGCCTAGTTTCAAATGTTATTTGCTTGTGGCCACTGCCTCCAAATAAAACAAAAAGGATCGAGATCAGATGAATACTGGGCCTAAAAAGGATGATATTTGTACTAACCATAACTTCCTTGAGAAGCTTTTGTTCCCAATTGTAGAGCTTTTGCAATGTTGATGAAAGACTGTAGTCTTCTTCATATGAAAGATCTTTGCCGGTAGAAGTTGAAAATAGAGAAAATCCACATATCATCGCGGCAGAAACTGTTTCAAAAACAAAACAAAACAAAACAAAGAGAACAGGTATTAATGAAACTATTTCACAAACGTATAAGATATATCGAGAAAGAAATTGTAAGAAAATCGTAACGATGTTCCACCTTTATTCACAGAATTCTTGTGCTGATACTGAACCTTTCCCACTTCAAGAATCTTGGACACCTGAACAACCGATTGGGAAGCCCTATCAAACTGAATCTTTATCTCCTGCACGATCTCAGAATCATTTTGATAATTCTTAGAAACCATGAAATCTGCATTGTGCTGCTCTGCTGGTTCAGTCACCACACTCTTCACCACCACATGAACCTCCTGCTCCGAACTACTACTTACCTCCATTGACTTAGACTTTCTGTGGGGATCTTCCCCAACACTTCCGATCATAACTTCTTTTGACCCCACAGCAGCCTTACCATAGTCCTCCCCATCTGCAGCGGCTGATGTGGATGCTACGAACTTTGGATCGCCATAAGCTTCCTTGACCACTTCCTGATCTTCGTCTTCCAGATCCGGGATTCCTTCCTCCTCTCTCAACTCGTTTGAGCTTCGGCTCGAGGTGTATGGAGCATAATAATTATCATACGACTCGAACGGGTTGAGAAAATCCCATGTTGAAGCCTTGGGCGACGAAGGTGGCGGAGGCTCACTAGGAGTAGGATTCCCACCTGCTCCCATGGCAGGTGGCGGAATGTTTGGAGGCGGTGAGGAGGATCCAAATATACCGCCATCGTAGTTGACGTATGATGGATAAGACGAATGGGAAGGGTAAAAGTTGGAATTTTGAGGGGGATACGGGTGGCCATAGTAAGAGTAAGCCGCGGGAGCAAGTTCATCAACGGTGCCGAAGCGTATCGGCTCGGAACTCGGAGGTTGCTGCTCGTAGGTGACCGACGACTCTGCGGGGCGGCTTCGCGCATAGTGGAGTTTAACGTAGGTCCGCCCAACTGGCGGAGAGTCACCGCCAGGGAGGTGGTGGATCGGAGAATCGCTATCCGAGTGAAGGGGCGAATCATCGTCCGAATCAGAATCTGAGGAGTGGAAATCAATGTGCGAGCCAGAGTGGGAACGATAGTGGCCACGGTCAGCAGCAGAGGGGAATGCTACGGCCGCCGGAGGAGGAGACGGTGTGAGCGGCGGGAGGGAGTCAACCTTTCGCTGGCCGGGGAGGGGGAGCACGGGGGAAGCAGGCGGGAGCGGCCCATTCAGCAACTCACGGAGAGCGGCGCTGACAGATGCGAGGGATCCGACGTAAGCGGAGTGTGCGTCGGCGAGATCGTAGCGACAGCGAATGACATCGGCAAGAAGCTTCGACCGCCGGCGGCAGAGCGTCACCGCGGCCTCCTCCTCGAGCTTGGAGCCTCCGCAGCCCATATCCCACCCACCCCCTAAAAAAAACCCCAAAAATCCACTCGCAGTACCGGAGGAGTGATTAGGCTGCGGCGATCGGCGAAAAGAGCGGCGGATTCCGTCGCAGTACACCAAGAAGCATGATATCGTCCGCCGCGCCGTGGAATCGCAGCAAAAGCGAGAGCAGCGATCGTCTTCCTCATGCTCTTCTTTTTAAAATCAGAAAAGGGAAAAATAAAAAATTAATAAAAAAAACGTAATTATTCGGCAGGAGATATCTGACATGGCAGTAACGGAATAATAAAATTCCCGCTGTGCGTGTTCCGAATCCGATGACTGGAGAGGAAAAAGCGACACGGGACACGTAATTTTGACGTCGGTCGCCGCCGTATGAAGGAAGGCGTTTTCTATGCGCTTCCCTTTTTTACTTTTTTACTTTTTTTTTTGTCCTTTTTTTTTTACTATTAAATTGATATGCCGAAAGTGCCCTTCCTTCCGTGCCCCTAATTATTTCTTCGGTTTGGTGGCTAGCTCGCCGTCGGATTCGGCTTCAAGATTCCGAGTCGGATCGGCGAGTCCAGCTCGGTGGGCGACTTGCGTATGATAATAATTAAGTAGTTGTAACTATTCTTGACCGGAAGGATGGTAACTTGAAAAATAATGTACTGGGTAACATGGTGATGGGGATCGATTTTGTCTCGTGAATTAAATTTTTTTTTTATCATTATTAAAATAAATTAAAAAGTACTTATTATGATCGGTCTAGAAGTCTAATTTTCTCAAACGGATTGTAACTTAAAGAATGATATACTAGGTAATACTTAATCTGGACGATCGATTTGGTCTCATAGAAAATTTTTATCGGTTATCAGGTAAATCAGAAAGAGCTCGTGATGAACGGCCCAAAAGTTCGATGATACGACACATAAGGTAGAGCTCCTGGGATCAGATCAAGATTAAAGAGAATAGCTGAGGTGGTGGTTCAAGTCAAGGTTGACTAAGATAGTCAGCCGGGTGATTCGACCGAACGAGCCATCCGAGTGGCGCCATTGTCCGACCGGCCCTCGAGCCTTTCCCGATCGACTAAAATGTCCTTCGAGTCTGTCATGGGTCGAGCAGTTTGGACCGAAGAACTGACATCTGATCCACAGCTACTCGATCGGACAACAAGGCAACAGTCGTCCGATCAAAGCTCAAGTCAACCAAGGAGCCGAGTTCTCAAAGAAGTCGAGTCTCCCATTATGATTGATTTAAGGCTGACCGAGAACAAAAACCAGTCGGACAAAGATGAGGACTTAGTCGACTTGCTAGTAAAGATAGTCGAAGGTTCTCTGACCTGACAGCCTAACATATCCCTTTTGTTGTCTAGTGTAATCGTCGTCAGAAGATCAAGTACCAAAGGATATGTCCTGCACATTGTGTATGATAAAAGCTCTCAAAGTCTACCACATGTACACAGAGGTGGTAGGCCTAATTAGGAAACGTTGTCAGAATGATTTACACTTGTTTAGGAGATGTATTAAGATTCGTGCATAGAGAAAAACTCACACTATAAAATGTGATCTCCATCCACAGGCACAGGTATGTGTCACACACCTACAAGAGCTTCACTTCCGCTACTATTCCTTTTCTTTGCACCAATCAATTGACTTGAGCGTCGAAGTACTTGCGCTACAGACTTTTTTCTAGCCCGGTCTCTAATGTTTTCTACCTTATAGTTTATCTTAGATGTGCATGCAGATCCTTTCGGTTCTGAGTTTCTCTCCTTCAAAATCTTTACAGGGTCAAATTTGATGACACATCAAGCCTATGTGTCCCGGCTAACTAGTCATCCTATCTACTCTCTTACAGAATCATTCAATATTCTATGGTCATATATTTTATTTAGAGATTTTTTTTTTTATATAAATACATAGTAGTTCGAAATAGAATCATAGTGGTAATTTAATACTACCTCGACTGCACCGTAGCAAAAAAGGGACGGATTGTAACTTGAGAAACATGGTGAGGCTCACTTGTTTGAACAGATCGCACAGAAGATGCTGTGGGCGATGCTATTTATAGACAGAGAGAGAGAGATTGTACCTTTGGCATTACATTAATTAACCCCCTCACATAGCTAGATTCCTTCATGGTACAGCAAAG
>JBAMIE010136506.1:0-15823 GCA_037177295.1 Kaempferia parviflora | reverse complement strand
GTGGTCGGCCAAGGGGTAGCCTTGAAACTCGGCCACTGCAATGGAATAGATGAACATTTTAGAGTTGCCAAATTTAATCGGCGTGATGAGGTTGGGGTGCGCGGACATGAGGTCATCGACTGTGCCTCCTCTTCCAAGCTCTTCGACTTAGGTGGTCCAGGCGGCGACATCGTTGGATGCTTATTCTGGCAGTAAAGTCGCGTGCACTTATTGACACGAGGGAGGTAAAATCCGTAGAGCGTGTAGTGATGGAAGAGACAGTCGGTGCTGATGTACATGGGGCCTTAGAGATCGTCTAGAGCACGCATGTTTCCATCATAGAAGACGATGTTGTGATTGACTTATCGATCGGAGGGGTTGATCCACTTGAAGCGCTGTGGGAATTGGAAGTAAAAGACGTGATCCCCGTCACGACCCATCATGTAGCACGTGTGCTCCCTAATGGCAAACGAGTTGTAGACAGACCCTCCCTGAATATCAAGTTTTGAGGACACCATGTTTTGTGCTTGCCTCAGGCCTCAAAATCTCAGGTCTGGCACTGGATTTAGTGGTCCTAAGCTGAGTCTAGATCGTCGACGCTTAAATTGCGATCAGACTGAGATTGTAATCCGGTCGTAATTACTTATGGTCTATCGACGGATTTATTCGCCCAGCTAGGTTGTAGTTTAGATCGGGACGAATGGTCGGAGACCGTCGGAGGTGAGAGGGTGACCGGACTACCAGTTGTCGAGGGGGGAGGGGCTGACTCCGGGCTGCCTCCGACCGTTCATCCCGATCCAAACTACAACCTAGGTGAGCGGGTGAACCTGTCGATAGACAGCAAATAATTATGATCGGATTGTAACTTCAATTCAATCGTAATTTAAATATAGACTATCTCCTAATTCATAAAATTATGGACTAGAGGATCTGTATTTTCTTTAATTTCTTATTGCCTCAAACTTCCGTCACCTACGCGGCCATAGTCCTTCTAAGTAGCTGGCCGTGAAAGGATACATTCGCATAGCTAGTTAGGAGGCTGAGGTCTCATTTATTAAAGGAATTAACCAACAAATTACTTCACGAACTATGAACGATCATGCACCACCACCTATAGAAGAACACATGATTATATGATCCAAATCGAATGCATTCACAAGGGAGAAAGAACGAACCGAATCAATCCGGTTTGCTTACGATACTATCCGACCGAACCGGCTCACTGTTCTCCGGCACTCTTCAGTTGACCGTCTGAAGGAAACGCAAACTGCGATGGCTGAGATCGCCGATGACTCTGCTCCTTCCGCCTCCGCTGACGCTTTGGTTGGCGCATGCGCCGCCGAAGAGGCCTCCGAAAAGAGGCTCACAAAGCCCGGACGAAAGCGTCTCCTCCTCACCCTCTCCGTGCTCCTCTCCTTCCTCCTAGGTTTGCTCCTCTCTTATCTCTCTCGATCTGTCTGTCTACCTAACCCTTTTCGTGTTCTTCTGCTTCAGGTCTTCCCTTCTTCCTCAAGTCCACTGAGATCTACCGATCTCCTCTCCCCTTTGAATCGATCAATGCTCTCTCTCTCCGTCTCCAATCCGACCCGCCCTCCCTCCCCTGCCGTTTCCATGCCGTGTTCCTCCGTCCTGTCCCCGACCGTTCCCTCGCCTCCCTTCTCCGCTCCGCTATAGCCGCCGACATGAGGAGGCGCGCTGGAGACCGCCCCACCTGCGGCGGCTGCGGCCGGGACTTCACCGTCTCCGTCACATTGGATTTCGGCGGGGACTGCGCGAGGGACGACGGCGGCGAGGATGGTTCCTGCCTCTGGAGGTGCGGCGCCGTCAGTTTGGATGGTGTTGGTGCGGATGATTCCGGGGTCGATGACTTACTGGATTCAGCGCTTGGAGGAGCGCCTGCCAAGGAGTGCGCGGAGACCGGTGGTGGGAGGGTGTACACGGTTGTGGTTGTGGAGCGAGAAGATGATTCGGGAGTGAGGGTTGTCGTGGGGAAGCATCGTCATGCTTGGATTGTCGGGAAGATCTCCGAGAATGATGTTGTCTCACTCATAGGGAAGGTGTTCGTGAAATACTTCATGAACGGGGGTAAGAAGGTAGGGGAGTTGGCTAAAGGGATAGGAGAGTTCGTACCTGTTGGTGCTGATGGCAGTGTGGTTCTCTCATTTAGCCTGTTGAATGCTGATCCCAGTGACTGGGTTTATGATTGGTAAGCAGCCTGATCTCATGCTTCCATGGATTAGTGAAAAGGATGAACTTGTTCAGGTATATTGCCTCAGGCAGTTACCCTTGGATAATTAAGTCATTCATTTTGTTTTTTTTTTCCAGTGAGAAGGTCATTCTCTGAAATGACTAAGTGAAAATTTGTTTCTGTTATTCATTGTCATCTCTTCCTTTCCTGTCATTGTACTATTATATCGTTTCTTTGCCCTTCCTGAATAACTGAACTTTAAGTAGGTTTGGATGTTTCAACTCTCCAAAATTTGGAGCAAAGATTTTGAATGACGAGAGTATAGAAAATGAATGTTATTCATAGACGAACATTGTGTGAGACACTGGAATGGTGTTAGCAAGCGAAGGAAAAGGCTGAGATAATTAAGCTGCTTAATTTTTTTTTCATGTGATTTTTCTTCAGCTTGCTCATCACCAATATGGTATGAGGGAACACATTGTCATAGGAACTAATTCTTTAACAATTAGGATATGCTTTGATACTTGGACTCTTCATCAATTCCGTCCATACCCATGTTGGATACTCGACACCCAGGCACTCACTCTCTAAGTGGATACTTAGTATGTCTATTGATCATGTGTAAAATGCTTTTAGAAATAGCAGTATTAGACACTCAAATCCTTATCTATGGCAGATACTTATTCCCGAGTCTAAGTAACATAGAGGATATGTGTGCATTACTGAGTAACTTCAATCCATGCCATAGGTTCAAAAATTCCATACATTATTAGGTGGTTTGCAATCTTAAAACGTATTCTTCTTTTCCAATTCTAAAATCTTATGGTCTAATGGTTGATTATATTGAGGCGCCTAATGGAAGCTTACTTGTCGTTTTTAGAATAGATTCATCTTTTTTATGTAGTGTTATGCCCCTCAGTACAATGTTTTGAAGAGTAGAAACCAGTACATTGGAACTAGGTACCAGTATCAAATTAGACCGAGTTCACACTCTAAACAATACAACTGTCCACAACTGATGGAACATTGACGAGATTAGCATGGCCAGGCTTGTTGATCTAGTTTGAATTTTTTTTTTCTTTTTCTTCTCAACCAGTCATTAATGAATCATCAAGTGACATTAGTTTAAAAACATTTACCCGGTATCTGTTTGTAATAGCTCAAAAATACTGCTTATAAAATTATATGTGGTTTGTAGAAGTTCATTATAACTTCTGCCTCCAGTTTGTTGGGACTCTCATGTCTCTTTTCATGCTACTTAGGAAATTCAAAGAAATGAGTAACATCATGTTGACTCCTTTGGTCAAGGCCCTAACTCCGATAGCAAACATAAGCATCGAAAGTCAGGTATCAGCGACTTAAATTTTCAATATGACTCAAACTTTCTTGTAGTCTTCAGTGAACTTCACTATTTATGGTTTACTAATCGTTTGCAGGTGTTGTATCATACACCTAAATTGTCACAATCTTACTGGGATGAGAAATCCAGTAGCCACATCTTCAGCATAAGAGACCTTCCTTTCTTTGTATGCTTCTCTGAACTCTGTATTATCTGTTGCATTTATGATCTTTTTGATATATCTGAAAATTTTAACAGTTTGAAACTCTTCTATTATTATGAAATTCTTTAGTCAATGAGGGTATTTGTTTGCAATCTATTTATAGTTATCAAGAGAAGGTAATTTACAGGATTACTCAGAAGTGAGGAAATGAGGAGGTAGGCTAGTTAGGTACAACTGATACATGATTGTAGTTACAAAAGATCTCAATATTTTCTATTATCATCTAGCCATGATGGAGATTGAGTCACAAGGTGACACAAAATTACTTTTTCTTAAAAAAGATTCCTACTGTTTTGCGCTGTTACTCACCTAGCCTCTGTGGAGATTGAGTCACAAGATGACACAATCTTGCTTTGTCTTATAAAATATCCCTGATGTTTTGCACTGTCATTCATTGAGCCATCATGAAGATTGTCTCAATTGGCTATTGTGCATATGCAACAAACTGGCAGCAGTTCCAGAGAGATGAACACATTTTTATTAATCTGATCTATCCAACTTATTGACAATTCATCTCCACATAACAAATTTTAATGCTTCTTTCATTTTTTATCCTCACTTGACATTTGTTTGGTTACTTTTCCAAACTCTCTATCCTTCCAAAAGGTGTTAATCCTAAGGGCAACTGGACTGTTTTGACTTTCCTTTCTAATTTTCAAGTTTAGTCACTCACACTATATAAAGAACCATAACTCTGATTGCTCACCTAAACTATTCCTTTTAATTTGAACGTGAGTATTTAAATTGTGTTCCAACTTCTGCATACTTGAAGGGCCTCAAATTCCCAAATACTAAAAATGTGTTGCCTTTTAAATTTTAAATGTTGTACTTTATATGGACAAAAATCCTTTCTACTTATCATTTTTCTTTGACTATCTACATGGTTAAGTTTGTCTTATTTGAATTGTTGAAATCCATTTGACAGGTAAATTCAAATGAATGGCATTTGGATACTTCAATCATTGCAGCTGGGCGATCAAAAGTTCTGCAATTTGTGGTGTACATTTTTTCATCCATTTTTTTGCTTCTAGTTACTTACCTTATAAGTTGGTTTTAGTAACATCATCCATTGTTTTACTTTTGAAATTTATCGTGAAAGCTTATCTGGTCTCGGGTTACATGTGATTTATCATCCACACTGGTTGAAACAGACAATTACTACATGTAATATTTAAGTCTTCAAGAATTTGGAACATTTTCTTTATATTAGTCATCATTAACCAACTATTACTATGACTAATAATACTACTTCATTTATTCATGTTGGACCCATGTGCTAGTATGGTATAATAAGTCCTATGAAATTATTAGTCAGTTTTTGCTAATTCCTCTTGTGTCTCCTAATTCATTATTGTGAGAGGTCAAATTAAGCAACTAAATCCAATTTGTATTCTCAATTCTTGCCTACTATTGGACATATATTCTCAGCATTTCATGGTTTATTTTGAGTTAGTTGATGAATAAATGGCATATTGAAAAAATGGTTCTTGCAGAAAAGTGCAACTGTCAACTGACAACATGCATGCTACTGTCTTCAGACTTTGCCACATATTTGCAACAGCAGGCCATGATCGTTTTTTAAGCATATCCTGTTAACCCACAAGGAATTCCCTAATTATTTTGTTTGCTTCTTCAACAGGCAACTTTGATTGGGCTCTTTCTTAATATTTTTTTTTAAGAAATCATTTTTTAGAGCAAAGCATGTCTTAGTTAAAAATGATTTCCCAAGGAAAGTGATGTGATATTCTTTTTTGTCACTAGCTATGTACCATCTGCAAGGGAATGCCCACTGCTCTTACAGCTTCCTAATGGAGAGATCTCTAAGACCAACAGTTTTATATCTCCAGTAAGCTGTAACACCTTAATTTATATTCTCTTAGATGCAACTTGTTGCCCCTATTTATGTGATGTTTACTGCAACACTTAGATGTGGGGAGGTGTTATTATCTGGAATCCACCTCACTGTGCTGGAGATTCTCACAATACCTTGCCACCTCAGGTAAAGGTTCAAACATGTTACTTAACCTTAGGTCGTATCTGTGCAAATTGGCAAGCGTAAGAAGAAATTCTTCTAGTAGCGCATCTCATGTTTAAGTATTGTATGCAAATTTCTAAATTGCTATTGATTGCTAGCAAAGAGTAAGGTTTCACCTATCGTTATATTTGATGCTGATTCTAAATTTAACATCTGGCAAAACAAACATAATGGCTATTTGCTATTGAAAATCAAACGTTATTTAAGATCATAGCAATATCAATTAACTAACACATAATGCCAATTCAAAACTTTACACATGATATTGGGGTTGATGATTGCTCTATTGATGGTTTATTGAAATAATCTCTCTGATTCATAATTATTTAAGGTGCGAGGCGCCCAAAAGCACATAGGTGCTATGGGGCCTGAGGTACACAACATAAGGTGGCGTTCTAGGTATAAATTTTTACAATTCGAACATATATAGAAAATTTCTGTTAAAATAGTTCACTAACTGGACCATAGTCCATAAAATATTAAACAATAATATAAATATAAAATTCACTAGCAAATAAATATGTTATACAAATAATTTAAATAAAAAAAACTTCAAATATCTAAATCATCAAAATTTTCATCATCTTACTAATCATATTATGATCATCATCACCACCAAATGTTTTAGATTTGTGTTGTTGAATTTTCATTGGTTTCCTCAAGACCAAATGTTTTAGATTTGTGTTGTTGAATTTTCATTGGTTTTCATTAGATTTGTGTTGTTAAAATAGTTCACTAACTAGACCATAGTCCATAAAATATTAAACAATATAAATATAAAATTCTCTCGCAAATAAATACGTTATACAAATAATTTAAATTAAAAAAAACTTCAAATATCTAAATCATCAAAAGTTTCATCATCTTACTAATCATATTATGATCATCATCACCAAATGTTTTAGATTTGTGTTGTTGAATTTTCATTGGTTTCCTCAAGACTGATTTCTTCCTCTTCTTCATCAATAAGTTGATTTATAGAAGATCTTCTCTCAATTCCTTTTGATGTAGTTGCCCTTATTTCTTTTGAAGAAGATGAAACTCGAGATCTAAAAATATAGGCATCTGCACCAACTTCAAAAGTTTATGCAACTTCACTCCAAGTCAAATTATCATCATCAAATACTAAATTATTTTCTTCATCAGTTATCTTTCAATCCCCCATCAACCATTCATTACTATCGTCTATCTCATCTAATGAAATCGGATCAATAATGTCACACGTCATATCGACGCCGCAATGCCCTATTATACTTGATAAAAACTAAATCATTTAGTCTTTTTTTTTGCTTCAACCTGTTTCTTCTTTTGGAATGAATCTTCAGACAAAATATAAATTATTCCAATTTTATTTTTTATAATAAATTTATTTAATATTTCCTTAAATATTTATACTTGTATGTTCAAAAAAACTCTAGTTTCATGCACGAGCAAAGAAATAAGTTTGCATGCTATGTAATTAATTAAAAGGGTAATTAAAGGTATGAGCTAGGCTCTAAAAAGTTTTTTTTAGGCCTGATTTGCATCAATATGTCTCACTTCAATGAGGTGAGAAAAATTGCGCCTCAAGCGCACCTATATCACCTCTCACAAGGCATGCACTTAAGGCAACCATTGCGCCTTGCGCCTGGGCATAGCCATGCGAGCGCCTTTAATATCTATGCTTTGATTGTAGTGGTAACGTTGTAGACATTTGTTCTACCCTTGTATTATTACACCTTGTATTGTACTAATTGCTTTGGCAATTTACGTATAATCATTAGATCTGAATGGCTGAACTAATATAGGACATAATCATTAGGGTCTCATTGGCTCAACTCCCTGGAATAAATGTAGGACTGGAAGATACCATAGCTAATTACATACTGGAGACTTAGTGTGGCAGAATGTAAAGGCAAAATTGTTGCCCGTTAAGCTTCTCGTGCGATATGTAATGCCCTTGTCAAAACAAACATCAATGTGCACACGTTTTCATAAAAGAGGTCATTTTCTCCAGTATGACTGGGGCTGACAAATTTGTCCAGCTCAGTTGAAGCTGCAATACCTTCCAACCTGATGAGAAGATTTCTCGTTTTGATCTTTGATGAATAAAAAAATTCCTTTTGACTTATTTTTATGTTTCTGTATGCATAATGTGCCTGCTGGTCATTGCAAAGCTCAATAATTTCATACCTTGGACCAGGAACTTCAAAAAATATTTCAAGTTTTCCTTGCACAACTCCGGATGTTATTTGGTCTCAAGTCAAATTATATCGATTCTTCTGAGACAGGAATATCAAAATTTTTGGACAGTGAAAGTGGCTTCACTGAATGGTAAGACTGCAGAAACATATGTACATTTATATTGATATGAATAGTTGATTACAATTGATATTTTCCTATCTGAAAACTGCAATGCTCTCTTTTTTGCACCTGCGGCTTACTGAATATCTAGTTTGATCAATACAGATCAAGTTTTTTGAAGTTTGAAGTTTGAATATAGATGATAACTGTAAAATTTGGAATCTTTTGCAGCTTTAGAAATGCTTCAAAGGGAGAAGTGCTGATCTGTTTGTATTTCCACTTATTTCAGGGAGTTGGATGTGCTATATCGTCATCATGCTTGTTTCAATCTACATTCATGTGTCACTACTCTCGAGTCACTTGCTAAATTAGTATGTCCCAGTCCTGTTCGCCATGAGAAACAAGACTTTTGTTTTCTTCTTTGATCTATTGTGTTTTACAATTGGCATACTAGGTTCAATCACTTCCAAGAATGATTATAATGGATGAAATAGGGAAACAGGTACGATGTTCAGATTATTTCAACCTTCTCAATCACCAAACATGTTGACCCAAATACCTGTCTTTTTAGTTCAATATTCTGATAAAATGTATCGAACACCTTCATATCATATATATAATATTGTAGTGTCAACCAATATATATTCTGATAAAACGAAGACTATGCTTTAAACATCATTTCGTACCAATCTCTTAGTTACAATCAATGATTCCAAAATTTTCTTTGCTTGCTTCTTTGTCAGGTGAAGTTTTCGCTTGAAGCTGCAAATTTAGCTCAGAGGAATGCATCTCTTGGAATCTATGATTCTTCAGCTAGTACGTTCCACCGAATTATCACCCAGCCCTTTTTCTGCTCTTGATTGATCTGTCCCAAACTTCTTACTTTTGATTCTTATATACTATTGGTTATAGGCTCTTCTAGACAAGCTAAGGCTTTAGCAGAAGATGCATTTTTTCATCCATCCATCATGTCGATCAGTTATTCCTCCATCGAACACTACTTTGCAATATACATGGTAAGTTATTTATTTTTGTAGTTAGTGATAATATTAACCTTTGCAATATTAACCATGCCTTTCTATAGCGAAAGTTGCCTACAGCTTTTGATTTAACAAATCAGCACTATTAGTCGACAAAACATAATCTGATAAGCCGTGACTTATTATGATGTTTCACAAGATATCCCTCTTTTTACCTAATCGGTTCACTTGTTTCAAAAACTAAGATTTGTTTTTCACCTATTCGACACCTTCGCCAGCCCTTTTTTGCACCAGTCGCTCTTCATGTGCTTCTAGCTGCTATCAAAGAACTAAAGAGATACAAGAGGGAAAGAGCTAAATACCTTGCATTCATTTCTGAGAAAGCCAAGATGGACTAGTTCTTCAACCTCTATAGTTGCTCTTCACTCATTTAACACACGACTATCAGCACGGCTGTTCTTGCAGTATTCCAGTTGGCAAACACAGGTAAGTAGAGTGATACAAGTTGTCGTTCGGGTCGAATCGATAATCATATTGATCGATGGAGTTTCTATCGGCACTGGCATACTTGTATTTCCATTTCCAGTTTATTAGTGAAGACTATCTTCATCCAATGATACTTTGAAATATTTTTGTAGTTTTCTTTCCAAAAGGTTTCTCTTAAAGTTTAGATGGAAAAGTGCCTCCAACAATAACAGATTTCCTTTGGAAAGGGATGCTTGAGAATTGCTTAATGGTGGATTTTCTAAACATTGGTGATTATTGCTCTTTTGTTCTCCAATACACAAATGTTCAAAAGTTTTTCTCATGTCTGTTTTTTTAATCATAATTCATTCTATTAGTCGGATAAAATTTGGTTGTTGTTAGAAAATGATTGGTGTTTAGCGTTCTTTTTTATTGACTTAAGCAAGCACTTTTTATTGATGGTTATAGAAGGCTTTAAAATAGTTGATGACCGGTGCAATGTGCGAATTGGACAACCAGAGCGGACGGAATGAAAATGGTGGTTGTTGCTTTAGGTGCTTTTGTAGATGGAGATGGTGCGCTCCTTTTCTTGTGAGAGTAAGAGGATTTATAGGCTAGCGACATGAGAACAAAAATAATAGATTAACCAGCAAATTTAGGACCGCCGGTTTAGTCCTACAAAAGTTTTTTATTCATGGCTAGGATTAATTAGGGATACTCATCTTAATAATCAGTATTTTCAGATCCATTACTTATTAAGGAGTAAAATTTTTAATAATACATTATAATCGAGTTTCGAATTCTAGATCTTTGATTTACCATAGGAGATTTAAACTATGACACTCTAACGACACTCGAATAAGAGATTAAGAAGAATAGTTGAACTCTAACACACTAGAATAAGAGATTAAGAAGAATAGTTGAAAGACACAGATACAAAAAAATATCCTTTATTATATTATATTATGTTGATGTTCACCTAATGGAGTCATTTAATTAAAATTGATTTAATTAAATAATTTTAATCAAAACACTTTTAAATTTTAATTAAAGTTGCTTTATATATTATATATATAAAAGATATTTTTATAATGATAAAAATAAAAAACACTCTTTTAATTATATATATAATTGATTTATTGCATAATTTTTTGAATATCGAATTTAAAAAATATATAAATCCCAACTCCACGTTTCCACATGGAATTGGGAAATCCCGTTGGTCGCCATGACGAGATAGGAGTCCCCAACTTTTCCCAACTTCTCTGCGTCTCTTCTCCAATCGCCGGTCGCCTCTCCCAACCCTGATCGATCTGCGGTCCAATCATCGGAAAAGGTCCCAAGTCTCCCAATCTCTCTTTTTACTGGACTCCGATCTGTCTAGTGAAGGAAATCTTTAGTTTTTGGTTTTTTTTTTGTCAAATTGATTTCAATCGCTCCATTTCGTCAATTTAGCCGTTGATTTCAAAGAGGAACGATCTCTGTGTTAATTTCGCTTAGTTTAACTCTATTTCTAGATGAAGATTTGTAGTATCTTACGGTTTGTTACTATTATGCACTTGATCTTGTGAGAGATAATAACACCTTCTCGCAGATTTGGTTCTATTACTCAAACTATTCTCATTTTCTCTATTTTTGTCGCTAGATATAACCCTAAATCCTTAACTTTGTAGAATCGTTGATGTGTTTATGGAGCAAACTGATCTTGTTATAAGCATTTGATGTGTTTATGGAGCAAACTCATCTTTAGTTTTGTTCTTTCAAATTGATTTTGATCGCCCCATTTCGTCAATTTGGCCATTGAATTTGAAGAGGGGAACGATCTCTGTGTTAATTTCACTTAGTTTAAAACGATTTCTAGATGAAGATTTGTAGTATCTTATCATCTTGTTGCTATTATGCACTTGATCTTGTAGGAGGTAAATTGTCCCCTCGGGATAGAAAGTTGGTTAGCACATAGTGGTGTTGTTACCATGAGGTTTGGGGGTCAAATCCCAGCTAGTAATTGGGTGTCTGCCCTTCCCCATGTGCTATTCAACTGCCAAGGCTAGTAGTCACCTGTGATTTACTTCTTCCGTGTTGCCCGGTGACGGGCTGACAAAGGCGCTGGGCCGAGCAACCACCTTTTGCCACTTTGTAGGAGATAATAACACCTTCTCACAGATTAGGTTCTACTACTCAGACTAGTCACAATTTCTATATTTGTGTCTCTAGATTCAACCCCAAATCCTTCACATGGTAGAAGCTTGATGTGTTTATGGAGCAAACTCATCTTGTTTTAAGCATCTTATGATCTTTAAAAAGGTTAGGTTCTTTGTAGATAATTGTACCTTGATGCATTGTTGTACTTTGAATTGTTGGGATCTTTCACTCATATTTTTTTCACCAAGAACATTTATGAAACTTATTCAGCTACTTTAACACAATTCACAAGGTTCAACAAGCAATCAATATGTCATGATCTAAGGTGTAGTACTACTTGATTGTGCTTCTACCCATAGCATTTCATGGAACCTGGAAATGCTCTTGTGACATCAATAGCTTTCGTATTATAATTACTTTTAGGACTCTACCATTTGGTATATTCCCTTATTTTAATAATTTCGGTACCATAAAACTTTCTGTCAGTGTTCAATTTCCTTAGCTAATTTCAAGCTTTTGAACAACAACTGAATTGTATTTTGATTGTAACTGTTTTTTTTCCTTCTAGTTTAGGATCTTTTATTTTTTTCATCATGAACATAAATGAAACCTTATCACTCCTGAATTTGGAGTATGCTATTTTTGCACAATTCATAGGGCTCAACAAACAATTAATATGTCATGATAAAAGGTGTAGTACTACTTGTAGTAGTGAACCTTATATCTTTTATTAACAATCAAAAGATTGTGCTTCTTCCCATAGCTATGAATTTCATGGAACCGAAATGGTCTTTGATATCGATTACTTTCCTATTATTATTACTTTTAGAACTCTACCATTTGGTATTTTCCCCTTGTTTTAATAATTTCGGTACCATATAACTTTCTGCCTGTGTTCAATTTCTTTAGTTAATTTCTAGCTTTTGCACAACAACTGAATTGTGTTTTGATTGTAACTGTTTTTACCCCTTCTATTTTAGGATCTTTTACTCATTTTTTCATCAAGAACATTTATGAAACCTTTTCACCTCTGAATTTGGTGTATGATTCTTTCGCATGATTCAACAAACAATCAATATGTCATGATCAAAGGTGTAGTACTACTTGTAGTAGAGAACCTTATATCTTATATTAACAATCAAAGGATTGTGCTTCTTCCCATAGCTATGAATTTCATGGAACCGGGAAATGGTCTTTCTATATCAATAACTTTTCTAGTATAATTACTTTTAGAACTCTACCCTTCGGTATTTCCCCCTTGTTTTAATAATTTCGGTACCATATAATTTTCTGTCAATGTTTAATTTCTTTAGCTAATTTCTAGCTTTTGCATAACAACTGAATTGTATTTCGCTCGTAACTGTTTTTTTTTTTTTATTAAATTTTATTTGAGGATGTTTTACTCATTTTTTTCATCAATAACATTTATAAAACCTTTTCACCCCTGAATTTGGAGTATGATTCTTTCACACAATTTGTCAGGCTCAACAAGCAATCAATATTTCACTATCAAAGGTGTACTTGTAATAGCGAACCTTATATCTTGTATTAACAATCAAAAGATTGTGCTTCTTCCCATAGCTATGAATTTCATGGAACTTGGCAATGGTCTTCCAATATCAATAGCTTTCCTATTATAAATACTTTTAGGACTTTTCCATTTGGTATATTCCCTTGTTTTAATAAATAGCTATATAAACTTTATCGAATGAAGTCATACATATCTTTATAGCTTTGAGAATATTATTAGCCTTAATCCCCTTGTTAGCATAAGTTTTAGCATGCATAACTCTACTGCATTGTATGAAGTCATATGGATTACCTCCTTAAACTGTTGCAAACATATTTTTGAAATTTGTTCTACTTATAACCTTTGTCTATGAGATACTAGTATGATTAGTTTTCTTGGAACAATCATATATTCAGGATCTGTCCTAGCAGAGCTGCCTCTAATCTTTCGTAACAAACTACTTACAAAATGTCATCAAGAGGTGATTCTATCAATGGTCATGCTCATCAGCCCCTCTTCTCCTTTGGGGTTATAACGGATGTCCAATATGCTGATATTCCAAACGGCCACTCATTTCTTGGCATCCCTCGATACTACCGCGAAAGCATTCAGGTTTTACAAAGAGCAGTGCAACAATGGAATGATCTGAAGAAGCTCCAGTTTTCGATCAACTTTGGGGACATTGTCGATGGGTTCTGTCCTAAGGCTGAGTCGCTCAGTGCCGTGCAGAAAGTTGTCGAGGAGTTTGAGAGGTTCAATGGACCAACCTACCATATGATAGGCAACCACTGCCTATACAATCTCCCTCGCCACCAACTGATCTCATTGCTGAAGGTGCCCTCTGCTCCTGACCGTGCATACTATGACTTCTTGCCGTGTCCAGAGTACAGATTCGTCGTTCTGGATGCATATGACATTAGTTCAATTGGCTGGCCAAAGGATCATCCAAATGCACTGGAAGCTATGCGAATTTTGGAAACGAAGAATCCTAATTTGGATAAGAACAGCCCAAATGGCATGGAAGGCCTCGAGAGGAGGTTCCTTATGTTCAATGGGGCTGTCGGGAAAGAACAATTGCTTTGGCTCGAAGATGTCCTTCAACGATCCTCCAAGAACAAGCAGAAGGTTATTCTATGTTGTCATCTTCCTTTGCACCCCGAAGCAGCAACAATTGAAGCACTCTTGTGGAACTGTGACGAGGTGATGAGTTTGATCCATCGATACGGATGTGTGAAGGTTTGCCTTGCCGGCCACGACCACAAAGGTGGTCATGTTGTCGACTCTCATGGCATTCATCATCATGTTTTTGAGGCCGCTCTCGAGTGCCCTCCGGGGTCGAATGCTTATGGATACATAGATGCATACCATGATAGGCTTTCTCTTGTAGGTACTGATAGAATGAAGAGCAGTGAGATGATATTTAGATAAGTAGACAGAAACATGGTTCATTGTTTTTTCTCATACACACTTGTGAGGGTAATTTTCACAACAGAATACAGATTGCAAAATAAAATTTACCATCATTTGATAAATATATTAACTGAAATTGATTGAAAATTGGTGCCTGAGAATTTTGTGTCTACAAAAATGCAAGCTTGAAATTGTCTTACTTTTTTAA
Organism: Kaempferia parviflora; assembly: GCA_037177295.1. Taxonomy (NCBI): domain Eukaryota; kingdom Viridiplantae; phylum Streptophyta; class Magnoliopsida; order Zingiberales; family Zingiberaceae; genus Kaempferia; species Kaempferia parviflora. The sequence continues at coordinate 1,061 of JBAMIE010136506.1, read as the reverse complement.
TGAAATGATGATGTATATCATTTTTAGATATTCATCTGAGTTTTGGATTAGGCAAGAGACTATAGCTATTACAATATGGACAGTCAAAAAACACTAGGTTTTTTTTATATTGTAGTAATTATATATCATAATTGCGTAGTAGCCGGTTTTAGGTGGCCATTAATAGGACTTTAATTTTTATTGGGCATATTATTTTTAATATATTAAATATATTTATATATTTTTTTTAAGAAAAGGGAAAGAATAGGGCCTACGTGGTAAAAGATTTACATGATCTCATTCTTTAAAAATTAGGATTTTTTAATATATTTAATATATTTTTATGTATAATTTTTTTAAAGAGAATATAAAAAAAAGGCCCCCTTAATTTAAAAATTAGCAGGATCTTATTCTCTAATAAAGCTTTGGAAATCATTATGGTTCCAATGGATGATGCACTTTTTTTACATTTTAAATTTATTTTTTTAATTATGTATGCTATTTTATAAAATCTAATCTATTTCTTTTCAATATCTCTCAAATCTAGCCTTCTTTCGTTATGTGACTTTTTCTCCTTTACCAATAAAAACATAATTATTATTTTTTATTTTATCCCTACAATGTAAAATAAAAATGTTAGTTTTTTTTTTAATTCCCGCTCTTTCCCTTTTCTAACTCTCTTTTTGTACTTCTCTCACTTGTTGAGATTGGGGAAAAGAAAATACTTATGCATTTCTCCATATTGTGTCAGATGGAAATGGAGAATTTTATTATTTTTAGCAATAATGAGTTAAATATCTCTACCATTTTACTTCCTAGATAGACATTAAGTTTAACTTTTATTTATATATATTTACCATCATAAATTGTTCGATTTCTCCTTTGTCTCTATTTTATCATTTACAACTATTTAGGTTTAGGTAATGAAAAATATGATTTTTTATTTTTTTTTGCTCTGTGCCTAAAAAGACTCTCATTTAGTTCTTGATAAATGATAATGAGTGGTTTTGTCTAGTTATTCTCTCTATCTTTCATTTAAGTAATTAGACATATATAATTCTACCTTTCTTCATTTTCAAACA
>JBAMIE010136402.1:0-15825 GCA_037177295.1 Kaempferia parviflora | reverse complement strand
TTCATCCCCACTCTCATTTACAATTTTAATCCGCTAAACTTGAATATATTTTTGTTTCACTTAACATTTTTGTTTAAAATGAATTATCTAGTCAGTTTGGATTTGATTGTGAAATTAAGTACTCATGTCTCTGTTTTGATCCAAAAAGTTGGCATCTTATCCTTAGCTTCTTATTAATAATTCTTTAGGCAAAAAGAAATGATTTGCACAAGGAAAAAATCTCAATGAAATGTTCAAGGATAGACTCATAATGTGATGGGGCCCACAAAAAGTGAAATGGTGGGTCATGAATTTATGTGTCTATCCTTGAGCTTTTCTCTGAGATTTTTCTCTGTGTGTATCATTGCTCTTTCATAAATAATACGAGAAGCACTTTAAGTAGAAAATAGCTAATCATTCAAAAAGTCCAAATAACATAAATACTCATCATCATGCTTATTAACAAGACAAGATTAACCCATCGAGTTAACAAATGTGATAATACAATATAATAGTAAGTGGAGTAGTGAAGAAGTGTCACAAGTGTAAATTAAGTTTGATGTAAATTTTTTCCCAATGCACCACTACGAAAGCGACACCGAGTAGAAATACAGTTTATCTTCCGTTGTCACTGCTTAAAGTAGTGTTTGAATAATACAAAAACGATATATAAATGTTGAATAGCATGACCAAGAAATTGCATAATTTTTTTTTTATCAGTCTAATGAAGTTGGTCTAGAATTGCTCAACATCGTAATCGTATAATTTTATCTAATTGTGTTTAAATTAATCTTGATGTTGTTCATTGCCTTCTTAAGTAAACTTTTTAAACTCTTGCATGAGTTCAGAAAATGAACATCGTTGTTGAGCACCATCATCTCAACCACTTGCAAGAGTGTTGTTGCTGCAGCACAATCTCAACGATGCTCATTTAGTCATTTTCAGAAAAAGGGCTATTTTTCTAAGTGCTCATACAAGAGTTTAAGAAGTTGACGTAAAATTATTTAGTGTTGAATGTTGAGTTGTCGCGAGTTTTAATTCCATAGATAATTAAGAAGACAGTAAACAACATCAGAGATTTGAAATGCAAGATCAAATTATACAGTTACAATGTTCAACAATTCTAGACCAATTTCATTAGACCGATAAAAAGGAATTATGTTGTTAATGTTATTCAATATTTATCTTCCGTTATAGTTTTTGTATTATTCAAAAAGTAGAGACAATGTAAGACAAAATGTATTTCTACTGCCTTTTCATAGTGGTGCACTCCACTTGCTATTATATATCACATTTGTTCCCTACCATATTTCTGATGAATTTGAATTACCGGTTCTTCTACGGAAAGTCCTAGTTCTTCCGAAAATTCCACATTAACCTGGATAGTGACAAACCAAACTAGTAGTTCCCAGGTAAATATCCAAACAAACCAAACTTCGCATCACCAAAAACTATAAAAAAAAATGTAATGCGCATATTATGAACATTAAGAACTCTACCATATCTAAAGCAGATAATCAATATACATTGCAATACATGGAATCTAGTTTTATTGCAAATTAAGATTTTTTTTAGATTTAGCAAATTATAAGTTTCATCTGTCGTCACAATTTACAAGTATTAATGGGTTTAAAAAGCATTTGTGAACAAGCATTGAAATAAAGACCAAAAGAGAATGAAAGAACATTGAGTCCAAAACTAAATGAAGGATTCCGGTGCTTCGTGATCAAAGGACATCCATTATGTTCCGACCTACAACTAAAAGAAGGCTCACTGGTTACAACAAGCACAGAAGACGGACACACTAATCGAGTCCAAAACTCATCGCGAAACCTACTGTTCACACCACCAACATTGTTTCCCTAGTTTTTTAACAGACATTGAAATAAATATTTTTTAAAAAATATGAAAAAAGAAGATTTAAAAAGAAAGGAACCTCGTTTTCCATTATCAAAGGACATCAAGAAAAGGGCTCGCCGGTTACAAGAAAAACATCAAAAATAAAAATAATCAGACATCAGAATCTACCTCAAATGTGAAAAGTTTACATAGGAAGCAATAGCTTGAACAATTAGGTTTTCGGAGAGGGATCGGCTACCTTTCTCCCTTTGGCTCTAGCAACCGCCGCGGGGAGGAGCGTGAGAAATCAGTGAAGAAGGACGATCGATTACTTACCTATCTGTCTGGAAGAAGGTGAGGGTAAAGCTTACCTATCTATGCCAAAATTTATTGATGGATTTAGAGAGCTCCGATTGTATTCTTGTTGATTTATGAGATTGCAATGAGTTCAAATATGTTATTCATTGTTTATTTTGGCTCCTTGAAGGTGTTACAATGTAATAAAAAAGAATCGACAAAAATTTACAAATGCGGGTTTGATATGAATCATATTAATCCCAACGTAGACATAATATGGAATAGAGTGTATATAGTATATATAGGTTTAGGGTTAAATTTAACTAATTTAATTAATTCAATTTAACTAATCTAAGTCAACTAAATATTTTAATTCAACTAATATAATAATTAGATTAATTAAATATAATTAATTAGATTAGTTAGATTAGTTAGTTTAATCCAGTCAATTAGATTAGTTAAGGTAATTCAGTTAATTAGATCAGTTAAAATAATAAGTTTAATTTTATCAATTAGAATAATTGAATTAGATTAATTAGAATAGTTAGATTTATTTGGTTAATTAGATTAGTTATGTTAAGTTGGTTAGATTAATTAGATTAATTATATTGAATTAATTAGACAAATTAGATTAGTTAAGGTAATTACATGGATTAGAATACTTAGTTTAAGTTGGTTAATTAGATTAATTAAATTGAATTAATTAAATTAGTTAGTTTAATTTGGATAATTAGATTAATTACATTGAATTAATGAGTAAAATTAGATTAGTAAAATTATTTAGATTAATTAATTTAAATTAGTTAGAATGATTAGATTAATTAGATACTTAAAATAGTTTATTATATTAATTAAATTGAATTAAACCCTTAATATTAAAATTTTATTAATCCCTTAATACCATAATATTCTAAATCTCAATGCGTTCAGCTTGATATGATTCATATCAGGCCCAACATGGGCTTGATATGAATCACATCAGACCCAATGGCCTAAGTTACGCACGCATGCATGCAAAAAACCATAGGAAAGAAAAAGAGATGAGAGGAAAAAAAATTAGAAATGTTACAAGCATGAGAGAGAGAATAGCAGAGAGAGAGGAAATAAATAAAGAAAATGAAATGATAGATTTGTCAAAATGTTAAAATGGGAAAAATACTTGAAAAAGTGTGTCATTTGGTAAATTCCAAATTAACATACGTCTTTTGGTAATTTTGAAATTTCATGTACGCCCTTTAGTAAAAACCCGAAGAAAGAAATTAGGAATTTTGTAAAGCAAGGTTGTCCTTGCGGCGCCCACTACTAAAAATTTGAGTGAGGACCCTCGACAAGGTAAAGAAAGCTTGATCAATTCAAAAAAGATATGCAATCGATCCTTTCTTTGATCCGCACATCCACACATCCATGTAGTAGTAGTAATTGAACTAAATTATTTGGGTGGAAAAAGGCGATTCGCTCGCCTCAGCGTCCCGTCAACTCGTCCCTAGGCCAACACGGAAGAGGTAAATCACCGGTGGCTACTAGCCATTAGTGTAAATGGTTAAATCATGAGGAGGTATATGCTCGGACACGTCGAGTTTCGACCTCAAGATCTCATGTAGCAACCTCCCATACTTTAACCATCGCACTGTCCCAAGCGAACATGAACTAAATTATTTGTGACTTGACTCTACCTAGCTAATTGATCAGATAGAAGTTTCCATCTAGGTCATAATACCGTAGTAGATTAGATTCAACCTGACCAATAGGTTAGGTTGAGCAAGATGACTTGGCTTGCTGCCGGCTAAGCACAACTCGGTTATAGATCATGTCTATCAAAAATGATGATTTCTTCATAGTCTTCTACCTCACTAGCTCTCCTTTTATAGACCTCAGTGAGCATCCACTCAATGGCCACTTGTGGCGCGGTTGAAGGCACCATTCGTATGGGACTATTGTTTGGAGTATGCATCGTCGATCCAATAAGACTGAGAATCATTGTATGACTATGTTAAACGAATAACATCCAGAAATTAAGTCGGCTAAATCATCTTTTTCCCGCATTGTTGTTCTCTTTCCCCTTTTCCCCATAAAGTTTTCGATAAAACATCCAAAAAAACCTTCCTATGCTAGAAGTTCAATCTGCCAGGGCAAGTTTACCAATCTAATTTCAAGCGACTGTAAAATGCAGTAGACATAATTCAATGCCAATAAATCACCTCGTTCTTAGTAGTAAACGCTTCTATACATGTAAACAAGATCATCTCTGGGAAGAGCAGCAAGTCTTTCGACGTAAATTAACATCCAAATGTACAGAATATACAGAGAAATGCCGGAAGGAAGATGGTTGAATATGTTCAGCTTCAGTCTCCCCACTGCACTAAAATTCAGGACTTCGCAATCGGCGGGGCTCACTTGTATAAACATTGTTTCACCTTCGATTGCCACATCAAATCGAATAGAAAAGAGAAGAGTTGTAGTGTTAAGTACGTACATTCCCATAGAATCAGTCATCTAAAAAAGGTGATGAAGACAACAACAAACCGTAGAAGGTGAAAGTCCCATGCGTCGCTAACCTGTTCGGTATCACCAAAAATAACTATCATGATCAGAGAACAGGAGTAAAATCCAGTAATTATGAACCAGATATATCTATATAATCAAACCTTCTTCGCAGAAGGCGAATACACCTCCCATCATTTCGTCATTGTTGTCCCCATCTTCCTCAGGTTTTTCTCTCTCGCAGTGGCTGCTGTTGCTGTCTGCATCAACAGCTTCAGTTAACTCACGGCAGTCATCGAGTTCTGATACTTTACAATAGCCCTCATCAAAATATTGGACAAATTCAACTGAATTGTTGGAATCAGAGCGTTCGGCATGATCCGCATGGTCGCTGGGGATGTATGACTTCGGAACTTTACCACCGTGATCGCCAGCCAGTCTACCATTACATGGCACACTATTTGATCTTGCCGACACCCCATTATCGATACAGCCATCTACGATAGAATAGCTTGGACTTTGGTTTGGATGCAGTTGCATGTAATCTTTGGAGCACGTAATTGGGGCCATACTTGATTTAGTTTCTGACAATGCAGCAACATCATTACCGATAATTGAAGATGAACCATGACTTGATTCACACGACATAGCCTTCTGCATTGAGGGTAAAATAGCTGGTTTGCCAGATCCTGTATCATCAAAATCAAGCAAACCGCTTGTCGGTCTTGTCCCTAGGAAAGACAGGTGGTCGCAATGAATCTCTGGCGATCCAATTTCTTATCATAATTTCATAAAATTGAAAAGTTATTACCAAAATCTGACCGAGATGATGTCTTAAAGCTATGACCGGCTGTATTCCTTCTGAACTCATATTTACCTTGGCAAGCTACTGATGATGAAGTTCGACCAACTCTGCAAGAATGCAAACCGTATCAGACAGATTCAGCAACCGCCATAATCAATAATTTAGTGTTCATTTCTATTATTCTATTGACTATAAATAGATATTTCAGCAGGGCTGCGAATGTCTAAATTTAGCCAAGTTTAGCCACATTCAAGCTTGTTAAATAAAAAGTTTTAAGAAAAGCTGAATCCAACCAAAGCCCATAATTCATGTCTATTTTTTTTATAGTTTGTGTTCATCATCAAGCTCAAACGTAAATCAATAAGAAAAATTTATTTTTGAGTCTATAACAAGTCATAATATTTTAAATAAATAATTTATGTTGTAATTTTCATAATAAATTACAGTGCTCATACCAAACTGATAAAAGATAAATTTAGAATAGTTCCGATAGTAGGCACATAGGAAACATAAAATTTTCACCAAAAGAAAAACTTCAAGCACAAACAGTGCAATTAAAACATACGTACTTAAGACTTCAATGCATACAATAAACAAGAGCATAGACAAGGGTAATGTTGAGCTTGTATTTTATCTGTTAGCTAGTAAGCTTCCTTCGTTAACATAGGCTAGATTACGCCTGAAGAAAATTAATCACGGAGCTTATAAATTTCTTCCTCTCTATCTTACGATAAAAACACAACAGATTTTTCTTTTTAAAAAAAAAAAAAATCTTCTATTTCAATTATGACAAACAAAGATTGTTTGGTTGTCATTGCCAGGAGAGCTAGTAAAATCAAATAGCGAAAATACAATGCAGACTTTATTCCTAAGTTCTTGCTAAATTGTGCAAATGAAGACACCCACCAAAAATCATATAGATATGATGAGAACCTTGGCACATGTGAAACTAAAAGAAAGGAGGCTACATCATTTCAGCAAAGACAGAAATTTTGCTCTCAGAAAAGATTTATTAAAAAATAGCAATGAGAGACTAACAAACAATATAGGAGAGTAAAAGAATGTCATTGAATGTATGTATTTCGTGACCTTACGCAATCCTGCAAGAATAACGAGAACTATTTAAAAAACAAAGAGAATTTTGCTAAAGAGTCTTATAACTCTTCCAACATATGCCAACTATTATTCAAGATGCAGACCAAACAATTCTTCTAGCATGTCAAGAAGACATGAATAACATCCCTTGAATAGCACCTGTAGAAGATTAAATATGACGCTCAGAAAATAAGCTATGGGACAGGTTCAAGAATCCTACAAATTGGATAAAAACAATGAATCTGAGAACTCTAGTCTATATCATCTTACTAAGTGCTGCCACAACTTCGATGTGTGTCAGCTTTCAGGCGGCTAGATGACTCACATTATTTGTCACTCGTGAACACAAAATTAAATGTAGACATTTAAAAAGAAAGAAAGAAATATAGGGCTCCCAACTGCAAAAAAGGGGGTGATTAAAGAGAAGTGAACTAGAGCCCAAACAAAAAATCAACTTCTAATAATCATATTAATTTTACAATAAATCATTCAATGTAGTGCATAGATTAAATAGGATAACTTTAATAAGGTGTCGGATGGGATGTGCCAAGATTATAAAATATCCCTCTAGTCCCATTTTCCACCATTAGCTAGCTGTTAAAAATAGAATTTGATTAACTATGTTTGTTTAGCAATACTTAAGAATAAATTTACTGCCTCAAGGTCCGTGTAAAAGTGGTAATTATTCATCTGGTCACGAAATAACTCTTTAAGTGTGACGTTGGCAATTGAGAAGATGATCAATGTGTTAATGAAATGACTCAACAACAGTAAGCTATTTCGGATTGCTGGACCTCTAAACACAGTAAGTTCTACCAGAATGGTTGTGAGTTAGCCCAAGGGCATAGCCGGTTGTCAAGGTTAGTAAGGCTGCAGGAATTTCATGCCAAATCAATATTGCTATAATGGACCAACTTCAGATATTAACATTGAACCCTAGCATAAGTTAGGCAATAAGTGATGAACCACAATAAGTGCATTGCAGAGTTTGGAGTGGGTAAAATATCCTGAGGACCCGAGGTGATAAGATAGAGTCACTCTGTTTGTTCCTGCTGAAACAAGATGATCAATCGGTTAACGAGTGCAGGACAAATGGACTTTTAAGTCAATCTTTCATAACATGGCAATATATTATTTTATTTGTATGCATATTACATCAGACAAGAAAGAAAATCAGACTAAGATGATATAGAGATGATTGATTGATCTTGTAGCAAAAGAATATGTTCCTTCAATGCATCAGAGGAAAAAAAATGGGCAGCTCAGTGCCCACAAATGCAGTCGTTGGGAAGGGATGGATTATACTGGATCTATTGCACGCAGCTTTACCCTACATTACAAGAGACTATTTCGGCAATTCAAACTAGTGACCTTGTCACATGCCAGCATCTTTACTGTTACGCCAAGGCTCTCCTTCCAATGCATTGGAGGAAACAATATGATAAATAATTGGATTTATAACGCACCAACATAACTATTTGAAGTTTTGAACTTGAATCTTTTTTCCCACAAAATTTACTGATGGGTGACATCACATTTCAAAAGTGCGATCCTGTCATGGTTTAAATTAAGTCCCTATGTTCTGTCATAATTTTATTTCATAGAAAACATCTCACACTTGTAACCCTTGCTGTATGTCAATTGAACTCACCGGTAGATTGATTCAGTATCCACCATAAAGAAATTAGGAAAGAGAATATTTTATTGTTTATGTCAACGGCATATCTAGGTATCCCACCTTATAGAAATTAGGAAAGAGAATATTGTATTGCTTATGTTAATGGCACAACCATTACACAGCATATATGGTCTCTAGAGATGACCCTAAATCTAAAACACTAATGTAGCACTAAACTTGATACACAAATAATCCTATTAATACTAATTAATACATCTAACACTCCTTTTCCCCTCCCTCTCAAGATAGATTATAAAGCCATCTATGTCTGGCTTATCACATGAACTAGAGAAACTTGCACATGCAAACTAATATTAGACACGCCAATAATGAAATAAGACATGCTATTCACATGTAGGCAAAGCACAAACAAAACTTATATAGCCAATGGGGAGTTCCTTTTGATCAAAATCAACAAAGCTTTAGAGATAGTTGATGGAGCATATAAATGATGACCCCCTTGTACTCAAATTGGCATGTCTTTAACCTAAAATCAGCATCCATAAAGAAAGGAAAAGGAAGGGGGAAAAAAATTAGAAGAGACCTTAGGAACTAATCTTTAGAGTACTCTTCCCCCTAAAGTGGCAATTACATCTACACATAATAACTGAGGGAAAAGGAACCCTCTAGAGGGTCCTAAAGGAAAGGTGGATTTAGATGGAAAGAATAGTACGACCTTAGCTGGACTCTAGCAAGATGGGAACAGGATATCTACTTCACTCAAATCGCCACTAGTTCTAAGACGCCACACACAGCTGGACCCTTTGCTAGACTTGAGCAAAATGAGAACAAGGTAACTTCTCTTTTAAGGTCTCCGCTGAGACCACACATGCAACACGCAAAGAAGATAGAATAGAATGGGATCCTAGGTGATAAATCTCTTCTTTTCCACTAGGCATATCAACAATACACAATAAACTAAAGAAATGAAAAAGGAAATCACTAGATAGGGTTTGCAGGTCAATGAGGCACATCGACAACACACACGAACATAAGAGCAGGAAAGAAGAGCAAAAATAAGGTAGAGCATAACAAAGGATGGTTGAGATTTGAGGAAGAAGGAAAAGTAAGACAACTAACTCCCCCTTACGATACATTTTGAAGAAGAGAAGCGTAGGAAGTATAACAAGGGAGAGACTTTGGCTATGCTGAAAAGAAGACAGATTTATTGGAACCACAAAAAATTGAAGAACTGTTGAAGCGAGCATTGGCCACGAGGAGAGCCAATGGAATTTGTTTGAAGTTCAAATTTCTGAATAAAGATCACCACATGATAACATTTTATTGGTCTAACGATGAAGCAACTAAATCAACAATGAAGTTATTAACAGCAAAATAAGAGAAGATTGATTCCTTAAGGATAGTTTTGGCAAGTAAGATTGCAGTGATTAAAGAAATATAATTCATGAAAACTCACCTAGAATATGAAAATCAGGAGCTATATAGACATTTTTGAGAGAATACCAATATGCTCGAATAAATGAAATTAATACCACAGTTCTCAAGATTCATAGGAATATATTTATGGAGCATTCCCACAAGGGTTGATTAGAGGACAGAAACTGAATGAAGATCCAGATGGTGAAGGCAAAAAAATTTGGGCGGTTGCCTTAGTTAATTTTCAAAGAGAAGCAGCTTTTGAACTTGCTTGCTGAACTAGAAGGCTCTCAGTCTTCCTTTGTGTTACAGAAACTAGATGACAAAAATATATAGTTCTTATGATGTTTGAATTCAATAACAGAAAAAATATTGGTAGTTCTTATTATAGTCAAATAAAAACTCTTTTGAGTCTAGCTCACCTATTGGACACCTAAAACATGAGATAGTAGAACAAAGGGTAAAAGCTGCAGAAAGCATCAAGGTTCTGTAATACCTTCTAGTGAGAAAAAAGTGATGCTCTTAATCACGCCAAGGCTTAAAGTCCAAGCTAAGACATGCAGAAAATGATACTGTTGAATCATTGCAGAAAAGGATTTCCCTTCTCCACCTTTAGCGGCAAACAACTCTCCAGGTTCTCCTCCCATTGAAAGAGAGGGTTTGGTCGATACTTCCTCCACTGTGATGGATGTGTCTCAAAGGGTGTCATCGCTCATCTCATATCGTCGTCATCAACTACCTCAGCCATGACGAAAATAAGTTCCCAACAGATGCGATGAAGTTTCATGCAGCACAATGCAACTGACCTTAGATCTGGAGGAGCGAGCTTTCATAGTTTACATAGAGAGTGAAGAGGCAGAATGGATCCCATTTGATCCAATTATTGTCTCAACTACTTCTGTGCAAAATCAAACTAAAGAGACAGATGGAGTAACATCTACGAAAACGATGGACCTATCCTTGACTTGGCCAACAAATTGTGAACCTATACAGGTCAATTCCAAATCAACAAATTGCAGTCTATCCATTTTTCCTCCTTTGTGAGAATCTGCCATCGTCTACTGGTCTCCTAGTATCTTTCTCCTTCATCCTTTATAAGCTTAAGTAATCATTCATCTCCATCATTTTTTGTTCATCCAATTTTTTTTTATTTGTAACCAGATTTGTGTTAAGACTGATTATGTAAGGAGAAGCAAGACAAGTAACCATGTCCTAGTTCACGAGTATTTTAGTCTATTTCATTTCCATCCTTCACTTTCAACCCAAATAAATACAGGAATGGATCCACTTTCTTTCTTTTCTCTTCCATCAAGTAAACAGGTTTTCTTCCAGCATCTCTTCCCTTCCTTTCCTCACATTCCCCTCACCCTGATTCCCCTTCCCTTCCACTCTCAAGTTAACATACCCTAATGGATATACTGGGGAAAATTAAATTGATCCTACAGATTACTACTATTCAATTACACATTTTATAGCATCCAAAGAAAATCAATAGTAACTAATGATTGTTTTCCCATGAAGGCCTTTGGCCTACCAATTGTACTGGCTATAGGGATAGGACAGTCTTATCAGCAGCAATTGTAGTGAAACAGTACCTGTCAGTCCCTTGTGATTGAAAGCCTCGAAATTGCTCAAAAACAGGAAGCAAATCCTTTCGCCTCACTTCCACCTCATCAAAATGTAGTTTTTCAATCTCAATCTCTCCACCAGTATGATCTGTTGCAAAAACTTCACCAGCTCCCGTTGGAGTTATTATGCAAAGGCAAATCTAAAATGCAAATTGAGTTAGGTATAAATTATTCATCTAGTTGAAAAATCTAGTTTTTCCAAAGTGAATTTCTCAGAAACAGAAAAATTGTACCTTCGATTTCTGCCATATTGGGATCTTTCCTGAGTTAATCTGCACTTCAGCATTTGAGATGAACCAGTGGGATCTTTCGCTCCTAACTGATTCTGCCCCAGATGCACCATTGGCGGAAGACAAGGCATATGAAGTTTCATTATCTTCAGAATCTCTAGGATCCAGGATTTTCTCACTATTTTGCTGACTGTACAAAATAACTTGGGAAATATTTTCCTCTCTTTCTGGCCAATTTGACCTTCTACAAACATCCCACCATTGAACTGGCTCAGAGTTTACACGTAATTCTTCATCTTGAGCTTGAAATAGAGGAGCAGGTACAGCTTTCAAGCTGCTATCAGTAGACTCCACTAATGAAGATGGAAGAAGTTCATGTTGTACGACATGGCCAGATGGGGAATACACCAGGATATGTTCCAAAAAATTTTCCTTGCCAGTACCTGGTATAGAGTCATGATACAGAGAATTATAGAACACCGCAGCAATTGCGCCTGATGGTACAGAAGCCTTTCCCGCAGCAGATGCGGCAACATTGCTTACAGTGTTTAGCCATCCAGAATTAAAATTTTTAATTCTACTAATTACAGAGTATGTGATTGGAGATGGAGGTGGGTGTAATTGCTGGTGGATCATGCAGCATGAAGCTGACCACCAGGGTGATGTGAGATTAGGAGTAAGAATTGGGCCTTCACCATTTATAGTTTGTGGTTGAAGGCTAGCATCACCGCCAAAAGGCGATAGAACATATATGTGGCTAGTGCCTCTAGATGAAACAACTGAAATCCACTGACTATAATGACTAAAAGATATATCTTGTATGACCTGTAAAAAGAAGCAAAAAATCAATTAATATAAGACAAAACATTTTGTATGCCCAATAATCAAGGTAAAAAAAATACAGATTCATACAGCTGCTGTTAGTCCACGATATAGCTTGTAAAGATGAACATGTGATGACGTCCAATCATAACATGCTGGGTTTGAACTATTCTGTAGACGAGTTGGCATAATTCGGAAAATATTTATATTGTGCCCATGTACTGAAGCAGTGACCAATAGGGTACCACTAGGGTCAAAACACAGAGCAGATATTGGACTGCTATGAGCCCTAAATTGAGAAATAACTTCCTTGGAAACAAAATCCTTAATGACAACCTGCAAAGGACAAACAATTATCAATCACCCGGAAAAGCTTTATGCACATCTCAAATCAGCGAATGGTTGATGACAGGTAAATATATGCATTAATATGAAAGTATTAAGAAAAAGAATATCTCTGATAATCTATACATACCATTCCTGCATTGTCAGGCTCACTTGGATGGGTCATAGTTTGAAATCTTCCAGATCTCCGGCCTACACTTGACGACAAAGGAGAGCTAGAACCATCAGGGCGTAGTTCTTGGCAATATTTAGACAGAGTTTTGTAACCCATATCTCCCAGATTGATAATTCCAGCAGCCAATGTTTTACTAGATTCCATAGCATATCGAGCAACTAGGTTTCCACTGCTGGGAGAAGTTGATGGACTTACACCTGGAGAGGGAGTAAGATTTTGTGGACTAAGGCGACCTGTGTTTGATATGAGAGGGTTATTGGAAGCATAAGCTAACCACCTAGGACCAACAGCCATCGGACCGCAACCAATGTTAACACCAGCTGCTCCTTGTAATGGATAGGTTAAAACACTGAACTTGTTTTCAAGAGTAACAGCATCGAAGCAGTATATCTGCCAAAAACATTTAATCAATCAAAATGAATTTCCTAGTGAACCCCAACATACCTAATTATTCAAGAAAAAATAATTATCATAATTACCTGTGCTGCAAGTGCGACAGCAACTATTCGGGAACTGCATCGAACAATATATACAGCAGAGCGGAATCTCAAAACATGAATGTAACTGTGAGACTTGAGTGAGTAGAACCGAACAACAGTAGGTGTAGAGACACAGCTTCCTGCCTGAGGTTCACTGCTATTCTCTCTGATCAATGCACTCAAACGGCCACCTTGGACTACACCTGAGCCATTGGTCTCATCACCAGCAACAACCAAGAGCATAGGATGTGATGCCCTGAACCCTTCGGTAGCTTCAGAACTGATTGGCGTGGGCTGCATCTGTAAAAAAGTAACTGGACCATCACGCTTAGAAACCAGTTCGCAGACACTAGCGGCATCCTCAACATCAAGCACTTGAAACCCATTTGAATAACCAAGAAGTAGAACATGCTTAAACGAAGATGGACCAAGCTCCAGCTTATCAAAGCCAGCCCATAGTACCTGCAAGATCAATAGAAAATGAAGCAAAATTTTGGTCTATTAGACTTAGAAAAACAACATACAAAATTACATGGACCACTTGAGAGAAATATAAAACATGCAAGAGAAGAAAGTCACCATACAAAAAGAGAAGTGTGTTTATTCAAATCATGACAATGGTGCCATAAGTATATACACCTCCACAAATACTTTCATGTAGAAAAAATGATTTTCCAAATTATTTTAGAAAGGTATACTGATTCCATGTTAGAATAAAATTCTTAAGAATCATAATTCCAATTCCTATGATCAAATTTTAAGCTCAATGTTGGGATTGAACTTTAAGTTCCAATTTCCATTTTTAAGTTCCAATGTTGGGGAAATGATTTTCCACATTGTGATTTGAGCCTTAGGATATTGGATCATATTTCCCAAGTTGGTATATACATTCCAGATCCCAAGTAGGACTTAAATTGGATAAGGATCCAACTTTGCCAATACATTTCTTATAGTTGCAGGAATTAATATTCTTAGGAATTCTTTTTCTTATTTAAAATTGGAATTCTATTATATAGCGATTGGCTTCAAACAAGCAAACTGACAAAGCATAACGTCTTAACAATTTGGTAAGGCCGCCAACAATAAACATAATGCAAATGTTTAATTTCATGGACAAAATAAGATATTTCAGAACAACTAATACTTTTCCTAGTGAATATTTGCTTTCTTCATTCAATTGACAGGATAAGCTCTTTAGATGTCTTTGGTGCCTCTTAATCCAACTCTATGGAGTATAATGCGTTCTACTCTCCGACCAGTTGAAATTGAGCAGCGTAAAAAATCCGCATGACCGGGTAATCAAGGAACTTCGGAGCTAGAACCCTATGTATCCATCGAGCAGTTGGCATTTATCGAAGCCCTTTCCTACAGTAAAACACCCCAAAAAGACATAAACCACCAAACGGAGCCTAATCGCATCAGAACCTAATCCAGTTGGAAAACACAGATCCCTCTCCCATCAGAAAGCCAAAAAGAAGATTTTTTTTTTTCTTTTTTGGTGACAAAAAGTAACCTGGTCCTTTTCATCCTCCGTCGGTGACGCAATCGACCCAGCAACAGATGCCCCGGCGGATCGGACGCTGCTCGCAACGGTCCCCGCGTTCGACGACACTGTCTTCAGGCACGATGAGATGATCCGCAGCGAGCTCGGCAGCAGACCGTTTTTACCTTTGCCCCGAGTCATCCTCCCTTGTCTCCCCCGCCTCCACCTCTTTCCCCTCTACCACACGCCCACCGCCCCACCGCCGCCCATCGACAATTCTCACCGCCGATGATCAATACCATCCGACTCTAAACCACTCCCACCTCTTCCCTCCCAAAAATTTCTCTTTTCTCTTCCCCTTCACCTCCTCTCCCCATGCTTTGACTTCACCGCCATAATTCTCCTCCCTATCTCTCCTCCGGGACTCCCCAGCTCACCCACAAAACAAAACCAACTCAACCCTCTTCTCTGTCTCTCTCTCTCTCCACCTCTCCCCTTCCGCTTCTACCCCCTCTCTCTCTCCTCTTTCTCTCTCTCTCTCTCCCCTAGCTGTTGCTTTCGTGTTTGCCTTCCCTAAATCATGATAGGAAACCAGTTCCGCTACTCCGCCAGTGCACGATAATGGGCACACGTTCGATCACATGTATGGTCGGATTCAGTCAACATCAAGGAATGGTTCACGATTAAATAAATAATCTGAATGGACACCACAACGGGTGTTCTATTAAAAGGGTTCAGACAACGGGAATATAAACCGTAGATTCCGCTTACAAATCCGTTTTGCAATTCAAATTAATTCCTTGGATCCCGGTAGCGCGTTGAATCAGATAATCGGTAGACTGTGGGTCAAGTAATTCTAATTTCATCTAGACCAAAGCCCGGTTCGAACATTTAAACTGCGTTTAGCATGCTGTAACGTAGGGATGGCAATGGGGCGGGTTCAGGACGGGTTTGTCATTCCCATCCCTGAACCCGAATTTTAGATCTGCTCCCATCCTCGCCCCCATACCCGATTTTGTATAATTTGGGAATCCTCGCCCCGATCCCCGCGGGGATTAAATCCCCGTACCCGCCCCATACCCGCCTCAAAATCGGGGATGGGGCGGGGATGG
>JBAMIE010136192.1:0-28534 GCA_037177295.1 Kaempferia parviflora | reverse complement strand
TCTATTATTACAATATACCGAATTAACTAAAACGTACACGCTACTTTAATAATTATTAAAGGACACAC
Source organism: Kaempferia parviflora (assembly GCA_037177295.1). Taxonomy (NCBI): domain Eukaryota; kingdom Viridiplantae; phylum Streptophyta; class Magnoliopsida; order Zingiberales; family Zingiberaceae; genus Kaempferia; species Kaempferia parviflora. The sequence goes on along the minus strand of JBAMIE010136192.1, from coordinate 28,466 downwards.
TCAATTATATGATATTCTTATTCTACCCCTCTTACTAAATCTGACTTTACTTTTTCGTTTTCACTTTTCTTTTTCTCTCTTCTCTTTCCTCTTGCCTCTCATTGCAAACTCTTTTCTCTTTCTCTGATCTATTCTCTTTTGTACATATATAACGTGGGCTTGTTATGCAAATTATATTAAGCCCTCATGTTTAGGGTTTAATTAATTCATTTAACAAAATTTTAATACATTTGGAGAAACCAAAATAAGCAATAGAATGCACAGTTGGACTCAATGTAGCCTCAGAAATCCACAGGACCTGAAATGATTACAATCTGAGGTCTCTAGATCGATTAGTGGATTTTGATCGAAACTCACTAATTGACCTGGATATGTCTGATTGGACCCATTTCGAGTCCTATGAATTTTTGAGATTGCAAGGAGTCCAATGGTGTGATTCATCGTTTATTTCGGCTTTTCTAGAGGTATTAAAATGTAATACAAAAAAGGTAAAAATCTCATGTTGGGCCTGATATTAATCATATTAAGCCCATGCGGGCATGATATAGAATCACATCATGCCCAATGTGGGTCTGATATGATTATATATTAGGTCCAACATAGATCCGATATGGAATCATATCAGACCCAACGTTGAATTTTTTATCGGTTTTTCCTTATTACATTTTAATACATTTGAAGAAGCTGAAATAAATAATAAATAGCATATTTGAACTCTTTGTAACCTCAAAAATCCACAGGACCTGAAATTATAACAACCGGAGTTCTCTAGGTCAATCAATGGGTTTCGACTGAAACTCATTGATTGACCTAGAGACCTCAGATTGCACTCATTTTAGGTCCAGTGGATTTCTAAGGTTGCAAGGAGTTCAAATATGCTATCCATTGTTTATTTCCCCTTCTCCATAGGTGTTAAAATGTTATTGAAAAAACCAACTGAAATCTCAAATACGTTGGGGTTGATATGAAATCTCACATCTGGAGAAGCTGAAATAAACAATGGAGAGCATATTTGGACTTCTTACAATCTCAGAAATTCATAGGACCTGAAATGGACGCAATCGGAACTCTCTAGGTCAATTAATGGATTTCGACCGAAATCAGTAGAAATCTTACATTGGGCCTGATATGAAAGAATCAGTTGAAATCCCACATTGGCCATGATTTTCACTAATTGACCTAGAGAGCTCTGATTGCACCATTTCAGGTCATGTGGATTCATGAGTTTGCAAGGAGTCCAAATATGACCTCCATTATTTATTTGGCTTCTCCAGATGTGTTAAAATGTTATTGAAAGAATTAACTGAAATCCCACATTGGGCTTGATATGGGATTTCAACCGATTCTTTCATATCAGCTCGTAAAAAGTGTTGTTGATAGTTCTTTTTACACAAACACTGAATTATAAGTCAGTGTGTGTGAATCGCGTTGTGTCACGTGAAATTTGAAGTCATTAACATAGTAACTAGAGTAAACTTTTATGTTATGAAGAGGTTCTGATATAAAATCCATTATCCATTCATCTTGCACATTTGATCTACAAACCATCACTTAGAAAAGTTGTTATGATTTAAATTATCGATTATAATATACTTGTAAGTTGTAACTTACATAGATTTGAAACTATAGTAAAAATTGTCTCTAACTTTTTATCTACCTCACTTGCACCTATTGATGGATTTTGTGGTTGTAGTTGTTGTTCGTATAAATTGTCAAGGAATGTAATTTTAAGACATATGGTATAACAAACAAACATAAATGGATAAATATTTGAATATAGAAGTTAACTTGTTTTATGTAGGATTTAACATTGTCACAGTTCATGAGTACACATGTTCTTGATGCATGGTATTCTTTTAGATTTAACCATCTACAGACAGATGCATTCATTAGCTTACCAAAAAACTTGAAAATAGAAAGCACATTTGGGCATATCTATTAAGTATCATTAAAATTTCGAGGACACTTGCGATGTATGATTTTTCACATTATCAGTAAAATATTATGAGTGGAAAAAAGATGCTTCTTCAACCAAATAAGCATTACATATTGACTCCTCAATTCTTGCTTTGTTACGAACATTATTTTTTAATCTCTTCAAAAATGTTCAAATGGATACATCTATATATACTGCACAGAACCAGCTAGTCGTACCTCGTAAGGTAAATAAACGGGCAGATATTTCATTGAATCGGAAAAAAAAATGATAAGAATATGCTCTCAAGTTTACATAGTACAAAAGAAATGTCTGTTTCTAGCCAAAGCATATCGATAGTCAATCAGTCATAATAACCCTCGATGTCAAATCTCTAAAAATACAGACTCAATTCTATAAGTGTTTGTCATATATTATTAAGAAATAGATAGCTATTCGTCGGCTATTATTAGGCATGGGCCTCTTGATCTTCTCTTGTGGGGATTACATATTCGTCGGAAGCACTAAAGGAAGATTGCCCATTAAAGGTCGTCTGCAATCACATATAGAACATTACTCATTGCACAAAGGAAAGCTCATCATACCGTACTAACTGATGAAGTCTGATTCGCACTCCCACCTAGGGCTATAAACGAGCCTAGTCGAACCGAGTTTTAGGGCGTTTAAGCTTGTTTGATAAGGTAACCGAGCCAAGCCAGGCCGAGCTTAAAACAAACCAAGTCTTTGAAATGATTGTTCAAGTTTGGCTTTGTTTATTTTTTTATAAACTTGAGTTTGTCCGAAGCTTGGCTTGAGCTTGGTTTGTTTAGATGTTATTGAGCTCTCAATTCAAACTTGGCTTGAGCATGATTCGAGCTTGGTTTGTTTATATGTTATCGAGCTTTCAATTCAAGCTTGTTTGATTGTTTGAAACTTTTGTTTGTTTGATTGGTTATTGAACTTCATAATTCAAACTTATTTATTTATTTTATTTTATTTATTTAGTATGTTGATAAGAATTTTATTAATAAATATGGTTCACGAACGCTATTCACGAACATTAACGAGCTGAACACATATGTGTTCAAGTTTGTTTGTTTAGTTTAACGAGTTGTTCAAACTTATTTATTTAATTAATCTTGTATATATTGAACGAACATAAACAAGCACTTACCAAGTCAAACACCAAGCTTGTTCACGAATATTTAGTTCATTTACAACCCTAGTCCCACCACTCTTCATTAACTCAAGTTTAGGGAAATGACAACACTGTGATGGACATTTATAAGTTGAGGCTTTCCGTATTCATTATAGTTCGAGAGTTATTATAATATCAAATATTATAAGAAAGGATGATAAGAAATGAAATTAGGAAAATTTATAAGAACATCTTAATTTTACAAAAAAAAACTAAAATACCTCTAAATTAGATATTTTCCATTTAAAGCAAAAATATTATAACTTTTTTTATAGAATTATATCCATTAAAAATACCTGTTATTCAAATTTGTGTCCACTCTAGTATAAGACTCATGCTGGCATGAGCTATCCTTGCCCAGCTCAAGCTTAAACCTCCAACTAGGATAGGCCCAAACAGTCTAGCAACTCAACTCAATTTACACTTCTAACCGCTATAACGAGACAATGATGGTAGATTTTAGCGACAACACAACATTATGAGACATTTCACAATATATTCTTGCCTTTAAGCAACAGAGGAAAAAAGGAAGAGATATATCACTAGTTAGCGACATTACATAAATAATCATTAATGGCCTCTTGAAGAAAAAGAAAGGAAAAAAAAAACATTAGCAGTAAACAGATGAGCACCTAGTAATGCGGATTGATACTTTACAAAATACAGTACAAAAACCCTGACGTGGATCGAGAAATAGCATCTGGTGGGTAAGGGAGGTCGCACTTTGTTTGCGAAAACGGTAGCTCAATCTTTTTATGTTCCAAATATGTGTCTATGTACGGGCGCATCGAAATTCCTGGCAACATCCAGCCACTGCTTGCCCATTAGCAGAAGAGAATTATCCGATAAATGTCCGACAAATAAGGCGGGGTCTTTGAATACAAAAAAATCAAAGTTCTTAGTATTGGAAGACTTCTGTTCATGAGATTTTCTCTTCCTCTTTGACCCGTTAGTTTTGTTACGTTCATTTTTGTCTGATGATGGATCTAAACTGATCTGAACTTTCTCTTCTTGAACGATCGGCATTCCAAAGTCAATCAAGCACATCGCCCTGAAAAAGAAAAAGATCGCATCGATGTAACTGACAAAATGTACAATATATTGCATTTATGTACTACTACCACAAAAGCCAGATTATTTAAGAATGGAACAAGGGCATACCTTGAGCTATATATGATGACTGATAAAGAGGAAGGCAGAAAGGAAAGACCAATTATTTCTCCTGGAAATTCTTGAAATCTTCGAGGAAGGTTGTTTGTGTTCTGTTTTGACCACTCGCCTAACTGTTTTGCTTCTAGATCGAAGATGAAGACTTCGTTGCTAGATGTTGTGACAACAAATACATTACTGTTTTTCGGAGGAAAACCCGCAGCAGTGATGGAAGCATCATTCATCCTAGAAATGAACCAATATTGCCTACCAAACGAAATTGAAATTTTGAGTCAGAACAAGAAACGTGGGAAAGTCATCGTCCAAGATGCATGTTATTGAATTAACAAAGTCGCAAGCTGAAAGTGGCATGCAAGATATCGATGCCAATAACAAAAGACACCTCACAACATTTGCATATCCTCAAGACATAATGTTTCCAGGTTGAAAATAAGATTTTGCTTAACAGAAAAGATATAGAAGAATTTTTCAGTACTAAATATCTAGCAAAATTTCAAATAGAAGCTAAAAGTTAAATTAACATCCAATTACCTGTTTATCTCCAAGTTAAAAATATAGATATCACCAAAACAATTGATGGCGGCCAACCACTGCCCGTCTGCACTAGTACACATTCTAGTCATAGGAGGTTCATCCGGTTGTACATTAGTGCTATCCAACTTCCTCTGTGGAACAAATGTGTCTACAAGCTTCAAACCTTTTATATCAACAACCTGTCAACCCAAGAAAAGATCAAACTAATAATATCATCTGTAATCCATAAGATAAGGAAAAACTTAATGGAAAAATGCCAATTGAATTCATGCATTGAGAACACAACACGATTCCAATTGATAGTAGAAACATACATATATTTTTCTATCATGCCCAGCTAGCATTAGGTATGAGGAGTCAGCACTGAAAATCATAGAGTGTGCATATGGCAGTCTCTTAGGCAACTGTATTTTGTTGATGATCCACTTGCTTTTCCCAACTTCTGCCTTCTTGAGTTCAAAAAGGCAGGGCTTTTTCTGGTCAGAGTATGCAAAGAGCATTCCGGAACTAGATATTGCACTGCATATGATTTTACTGGATCCCTTGCTTTTCACTCGAGCAAGAAGCTGGGTCACTACCTTCTTACCAATTAACTTGACCTGTAAAACATCTATCCAGCCAGAGGATTGTTGAACAAGCATCATTGAATTCCCATCAGAAACTGTATCATTCACGAGTTTTATTAATGGTCGTTGAGGTGCTGGGCATATATCATGAGGTGAGAATTGAGTAAACTCTCTGGCAGAGTATGCAATCAACTTGGCATCATCACCTCCAGAGATGAGCATTGGAACTCCTAAATGTGCCCATTTGTGATAACTAAATTCGACAGGTTTCTCTTGGCGACGTACCTTGACTATCTTTTCCTCAGGTGATATATCTATCAAAGAGATAAAAAAAATCATCTAAGAAAAAGATATGGCAAGTTTGGAGCACAAGATGAGAGGAGATTAGGATCCACTGTTTATAATTGTATTAGCAAACCTTCTCTGCTAATTGGTACTGTCATTGCCAAGGCTCTTACATCATGAGTGTGAGCTCTTATATATCCAACATAGATCCATTTAAACAGTTTTTCTTGACAAATCCCCTTTTCTTCTGATATGCTCATCTCTTCAGTGAGCTTATAAAGAATAACCTGGACAACCATTAGAAAAGGAGTACAAATCAGTGAAGTAACAAAAACTGATGCAGATATACTTTTCCAATAACAAAATATTCCAGGTACCATGAATACACATTGCTCTATACAATGTAACATAACCAACTTGTCATTATAGATGGAATGCTATAGGCATGAGCAATAGAGAAATTGTTTGAACCAAGAACAAGGTCGTTAATCTCAGCAGATCTCGATAGATCAGCCAAGTAGGATTAGGATCGACAAGGTGCAATCTGATTCTTGTCGATATCTCTTTGGCATGTGTTTGAGTGTCAACAAAAAGTTCAAGAGAAAATCTGATCTCACAAACATCTCACTGAAATTAAATGAATGAGTGGGAAATCAGTTGATTAATTTAAATCAAGTGAATTGAGGGAGAAATCAACCAATCAATTACCAATCTCATTTTAACTGAACAACTCTCACAGCAAGGAGAACCTGAACCAGAGAAATGGGGTTGCAGTGCTGATCAACCATTTAGTTTGTGCCTGAGATGTTGGATTGCCAGAGAGAAACAACTTAATTGCGTGGCAGAAGCCTCTTTCCAATGATAGAGGTTCATCTCCACGGTGACAAAGGAGAAACAACTTGAAGGAAAAGGAAACATCAAGGAGAAAAAGATATAATCCAGCTTTTGCTGCTTCCCATCTTCAAGAGGAATTGAAGATGAAATAGATGATTCATGCAGGAGAGTTTTAAGAGTAATAAAGTATATGGTTATAGAAATTTAACTGGTATTACTGTAATATTCTTACATTAGGGTCTTTGATAGGTAAGTTTATCATAAAATATATATTAGGAATAGGATAATATCTAATGAAGAGGAGCTTTGGCGCAACAATAAAGTTGTTGTTGCGTGAACCGGAGGTCACGAGTACGAGTTGCGAAAACAGCCTCTTGCTGATTATAATAAACCCTTCCACCCCGCATTGACATAAGTTTCGCGCACGGAGCTGCTCTTTCTATTGGATAATATCTAATATGGTGGGAAGCTTGGGGCTATAAGCGTAAATGTAACTTATTATTGTTGATAATATTAGATAACATTAGGTATTACCTAATTCCTAATAAATATAAATCATTAATATAGGTAATAGAAGATTGTTGATATTAATAATAATAAAACTGATATTAATTATTTAATATAAGAAATGTCAATATGGCATTTAGTAGTTGTTATCAAATAATATTAGATTATTATTAATATTATTAATCTTAATAATTTATTCTTGTTGAGTTATTCATTTGGCTGAAATTATCTTAAAATTAATGTCTGAAGAACTATTAACAATATTATATTATTATTATTTAATGATCTTATTATCAATAGATAATAATTTAACAATCCTATTGATAAAAATTCAATAATAAAAGTAATACTAATATATATATATTATGTCAAATGTTACATATCATTCTAATTATAATATTAACAAACTATTTATAATGATGCAGCAAACCAAATTGATGTAGCATGGAATCGTTGTGATACCAAATGACATAACACAAGAATGCTTTGATGCAAAATTAATGAGGCTCAAAATTAGAATCTCAAATCACACAGATAACTCTAGGATAAATTTTACAAAGGGATAAGTATCGTACATATAGATGAAAATCTCATACCAAAAATCAAAAGGGAATTTCTTTTTTTACTGAAAATTGAACATTATAAAAATACACTAACATTTTATAAACTCAATATCAACTAATTTAGGAATGAAATAATGTAAAGTTTAAAGAAATTAACGCCGTTAAACTCAATAAAGTTGTACCAACTTAAAAGATATCAAATTTTGCCACTGAAAATAGGCTAATTATCAAAAATCAAATACAATACGAAGTATAACAGCTATAATTATCAAAATTATTGAAATTTAAATCAAAGCCTTTTCTTTGTTTGCATTAGATTTGTTTACTATGTTATTTGACAAGGTCGAACAATAAATAACAGCAATGAGAAGTATATCTGTTTTTTAAATAATTTGATATTTATTGTAGATTCTAATAAATAATCATGGTTAAGTTGATTGTATAACAACTTATCTTAGAAGTTCAAAATGCTCCAAAAGGCATAAATTTATATATTTGTATACCTAACTTTCATATGCGGGTTTCATATGCGGGTAAGGCATAGCCAACATATGAATTGATGATTTTTTTTTACATGGGTGGAATTCAAACTTCTAACCTCCTACTACCTCCTACTTTGATATCATGTTAATGTAAGGTTGATTGGTTACTCATTCCAACAACTCGAGCAGTTAGGAAAAGAACCAATTTATATATTTAGGTTATGAACAATTATAATGTTGGAATATGCTACAATAAATCATAATAACTACCAACTTTATTTTTAAAATTTTATTTGTATTTTTCCATTATATATATAAATTTCTAGAATATCTAATACAGATATCAATTTTAACAACCATGGTACTAAGTTAATCTTTAAAAATAAAGAAAAATGCATTTGCCACTTAATTGTGAATCCCTAAAATTGCAACTACCTCTGAATGATATTGGTTTTTTTTAGATTTAAGAAAGAAAGAAAGATTGATAATGAAGTCTTAAAAGACTACTCCTAAATGATGCTACATTAGAGGTTAACAAGAGCACAAATAAAAATAACTAAAGAGGAAGTTGTGGAGTGTTTTGATTCTATATTGAAACTAATGAATTAGACTAACTTTGTTTCCGTGACGAATGGCAAGGACTAACACACTTCAAGAAACAAGACATAAGCCTAACACCCTTAGGTTGCAATGTAATAAATATTACATTACAATATTGATTACTTGTACAATTTTAAAAGCTTTAATATAATATAATCCAGATTATAAAAGATAATAAAGTTTTATAATATGGATTACAAGACCAACAACATATAATCCAATTACATTCCAAGTGCAATGTTTAACTAAAATTTAAATGCCAAATATACCCCTAGTACATTTCCTGCACCAATCGGTCGCCTACGGCCACTCCAGACACACACAAAAAAAAAAAAAAAAATGTAATCACCCTTGTAATCAAAGATTACATACATAGTATATAACTTTTTTACCAAACGTAGTAATGTAATATTAATTACATTACATTACAAAGTTTATTACATTACAAGCTTGATTACATTACTCCTAACCAAACATAGTCTCTGAATGATATTGTTTTTTTTTTTTTTTTGAAGATTTAAGAAAGATAGACAATGAAGTCTTAAAAGTCTACCCCTAAATGATGCTACATTAGGGGTTAACAAGAGCACAAATAAAAAACACTAAAAAGGAAGTTGTGGAATGTTTTGATTCTATATTGAAACTAATGGATTAGACTAATTTTGTTTCCGTGACGAATGGCAAGGACCAACACACTTCAAGAAACAAGGCATATGCCTAACACCCTTAGCAACACCTCAATAGCTTGAGAGCATGACTAGCACTAAACATTCAAAAATACATAGCTCTTTCTGCATCCCCACAACTAACTAATAATTAATTGGTAGCAAAAGGTGAAACTGTCACCTCAGTAGCCCCTCCCCTCCCCACTGTCCGAAAGGAAAGTAAATTACGGGGGGGGGGCTTCACCTAGCAATAGCATCACATGCAAGGAGGGGTTGAGGCAACCAACATCACCTAGAACTATTGGAAGCAACACCCTTGCATAATGAAAATATATCAAAAGATTTATCGAAGAACAATTGCATGTCATCGGTCCTCTCTTACCACTTCCCCCAATAGATTTCAAAGACTTCACATGCTGACTCAATGTAGATATGGCTTCCCCCTCCTGAATCAAAATGATATCTACAAATGTGATTTCATTAATGTAAGCAACTTAACGGAACTCCAACCTGCCACAAGTTAATGAACTAACGTGGCGCAAGTGTGGAATTTACATCAAAACAAAAAGTACCATTGAGAACCACATTAAATTCTTTGACAATGACTTCATAAAAATTACAAATAATTGAGATAAGCCTTCTAGTGCTTCATCAGCTACAGACTCCAAACTCACCAGGTCAATGCATATTGGCACTTATGCATAGAAGAATCAAAACTATATTACTGCATCTATATTAAGTAATCAGTAATATAACCTCAACTTACTCTTGAAATCCTAAATCCTTGTTTTAATCATGCTTCTATGAATAGTATAAAGATTGATGGAGAATAATATTCTCAATCTCTAACATTAATCATTGGGCTAGAGGTCCTATTTTGAACACGGCAGATACACAATAATTGAACAAAAACTCACTGGAAAGGAAATTAGCATATGTTAGTATGGCACATTATCATGGTAAAATAATTAGGCAGAAAAGGACGTTATTAATGTAAGATGAATTCATGAAAAGGCAACAAAAAAAAAAACACTTATAAGGGCAGCTCGGTGCAAGAAGCTCTGCCAATGCGGATCCAGGGAAGGGTCGGGTTTCAAAAAAAATTAAGTTCAGTGAGAGTTGCTCCTGACTATCTACTCACACAGTGCTTCATAACTACAGCTTCTAAAAGGATGAAAAAAAATTAAAACTTAATTTGTTGATTGTGCTCAGTGCTTAAGTTGGTTGGATTCAAAATGATAAACCAAAGATAACTAAACAAGACAGAACTTGTAGAGAGATGGTTCATTAAGTGATCAAGTGTCATTTAAAAATCTAACATTTTTGTTATGAACAAATAATATTAATTTTATTCTAACATTCTGTTACGAGTGAAATTTATTTTATTCTTCTTAAGTCAGTACCTGTCCATCTGAACCAGCAGAAAACACGCGGTTTTGACTAGGAATAGTGGCTAAAGCATTCACATCACCCTTGTGGTAGGTATGAGCTTGCATAAGAGTCCCATAGTTGCCATCCCAGAACTGAACACTCCCAGTACTATCTCCACTGACAAGGGTGCCAGACCTTTAAAACAACAACAGTTAGTGGATGAGAACTAGTAGAGAATGAAGAGTTCCATCCAATAACAATTTGAAAATTTGTTCCAAGTACCTTAAGAAGAGCAATGACCATATGCAAAGTTCAGGGCCACTGCCCAAGCCTCCAATCCCAGCAGTAATGCGATATTTTTCATGGAAAGATGCAGCATCCCAACATCTTATTAGCCTGAATGTTGCCAATGATGGTCATTAATTAGTAAAAGTGGCAGGTGATGAAGATGTCACAAGTGACAAGTATTCCCACTATAGAACACCGTGGAAAGCGATCTATAAAAGATATATTGACAGATATATAAAAGAAATTACCCATCACTACTGCCAGAAAATACAAACTTTGCATCATGGCTCCATGTAACACTTAAAATGCGCCCTGTGACCATAGCAACTAAAGTTATTAAAACACTAACAAAGTGGTAAAGAGAACTAACTAAGGTTAACAGTCTGACCGCTAACTCGGGGGAAACTTCTGCTATAAATAAACCCATCTTTATCAGAGATCTTATACATACGAATACAACCATCATCACAAGCAAGAACCAATCGTTGACCATCAGTTTTAGTTGTTGGATGATCAAGTTCATCATATTCATCGTCACCATCATTAAGGCAAGATTCACAATCACTTGGGGCGTCATGACTGGTGTAACCATTTGCTACAAGCTTGGAATCAGTCACCTCTGGATGCATAAAATCAACAGATGGTTCAGCTGATATCTGCCAAATTGACACTCCGATGGAATCTAGAATGACCTAGAAGAGCATACAAATCAAAATTAAGGCTTCATACTCCCTAGAGGTACCATGATAAACTAAATCAGAGAGAAAATGGTCAGAACCTATTGAATTTAGCAATAACTTACACTGATGTAAAAATAAATTTTGCACTTCCTCTTAAACTCAATTACATTAGTTATTTCAGTAATTGCAACTATCAGAACAATGCAAATGTGTTGAACTCCATCCAGCTAGCAATGACCAAAATGGGTTTCTATTTTTTTTTTTTAACTAATGGAAGAGTAAAATAGAACCTTTTTAAGGCTAGTCTTATGTTCAGATTTAGCTCCATAGTGTGTTGATCAACTCAATAGTGCAAAAGTAAAATTTCGCACCTCCTCTTAAAACATAATTACGTTAATTCCCATGTTGTTAAAATTAGTTAATTTAGAATAAATATCAGATAAATTGCAAGTTTCAGCACAATGCAAATGTACTGAATTCCATTCCAGCCAACAATGACCAAAATGGGCATTCACCTACTAAAAAAGGACAATAAGAAAGGTTAAAAGCTGAACCTTTTGATTTAGCGAGTACAAATCCCATTCTGATATCGTCCCATCTATGTTCGAAGATAGCAAACGTCCAGCGCCTTCGCTCTTCAAACTCGAACAGCACCAGACCAACGACGAAACTCTCGAGGAAGGAACTCCTTGGACCGTCTTTAAAATAGATAAGAAAAAACTATTCAGCAAAAGTTGAGGGGGAAATCACTAAAATATAAACAACTATTTCAGCAGAACATGATCCATACAAGCTGGCAATGCCATCCGACGGAGCCAGGGGAAACGAGCCATATCTCCACGGAACCATCCTCCCGCGCTGCCGCCATTCGCAAGCCGTCGGCGCTGGTGGCGAGTGCCACCACGGCGGAAGGCTTCCATTCCACAGAGCTGTTCCAGTGGATCCGAAGTTTCTCCATGAGGCAGGCCACGATCTCCGGTATCAAAAATATCTAGTGTGGATTCGAGGAGGGCGGCGGCGATGACGGCGGCACCGCAAGGGTTTTCTGAGGTTAGACGAATAAGGAATAATTTATGTTCGGTGAGATTAGACGAATAAACCTAATTTAATTAAATTGAAGGAATAATTTACTGAAGTTCGGTTCAGTTCGGTTCGCTCGACTATTTACCGGGCGCCTGAGTATTTCTATATTATGGGCTTAGGCCATTGGCCCATGATGATGGGCCATAATTATGAGATAATTAATAAAATAAATGAGATAAATGAATAATTTGGTTAACTTAAACGAAGTCTGTCCTTACGTATTGATAACTGCATGGTATTTTTAATATGGCAAGGTGAATTGTTCACCCTCAGTGTCCCCGTCAACTCGTCCTAGAGCCAATACGAAGAAGGTACTACTAGCCATAAGTGTAAATTGTCAAGACATGGGGGAGGTATATGCTCGAGCGTACCGAGATTCGACATCTAGACCTCATGTGGTAAGCTCTCATGTCTTAACCATCGCATCGTCCCAGGAGACTGCATGGTATTTTTAATGGTGCTATGGGTTCTTGGCTTTTTTTATGGCTCCTACCAAAAATGAAGAAAGAGATTAAGAAGTTGTGTTTGATTTTCCAAACCCAACTTCTTTAATCTTGATGACATATAAAAAAGAAAATTTGAAAAAGCTCACAAAAATCTCTGTTGTAGATGCCCTTAGAATCAATTTTCAATTAGTGTAAAATGATCCTTGTGTGTCACATCTCCGCACACAAAGAGTCCCTATGACGGGGCAAAATGTGTAGGATCGAGAAAAGTGCTAGAGGAAAGAAGTGAATAGCGATCATAGTTTTTTCACTTTTCCTAAAAACTCGGAGTAACAAATGCATGACAGAATAACAAAAAGAGAATAGACACAATTGATTTTACTTAATTCGGAGTCTATGGCGACTCCTTCTCCAAGGCTCGTAATCGTCGACCGTTTTCATTAGATAATTTACTATCAATTCAAAAATGTACAAGATACGAAGATACAACTTTTTCTTTAAGTAAATTTATAGATAAAAAAAGAAAATTTTAGTGTAGGGCGCAATTTGTCGAAGTAGTTGCAACATAATAGTGTCGAAAATCGAAGTAGCACGATGAACTTTTGGATGTTCGATTGCTTGAGAATTGATAGTCAAGGCTCTGCTTGAACCCTTCTTACAAATGTTGAGCCTCTATGTCATTGAGGCGCCTAGATCTAATACAAGTTTGTCACCGTTTATCCAAGTCCAAGGACCTCTATCCCTTAAAAGTGCCTCTTTTGACCACTGATAAACATCTTTCAACGTATTTGAGGGTGTTCTTTTTCATATAGATCACGTTTCAAGGAGAGTATAGGTGCATGTATATAGAATTATAGATCCTTAGACATTTACTGAGATTTCATATTTTATCATAAAGGAATAACTAATTAAGATAACATTGTACATCTTATCTTATTATAATAATAATAATAATAATAATAATAATAATAATAATAATAATAATAATAATAATAATGACGATAAATATATTCAATATATAACGAGAAGTTGGTCATCTAATCTAACGAACTAACTCGTCAAAATCTATTGATATATTTTTGGTTTTTTTATCAAATAAATTAAAGTATTAAACTAAAATTATTTTAATGCCCTTTTCCCTCTCTTTATACCAACAAGTTGCATGCACTTGCATCGCCCTCTTAAATATCATGATCCATCCATGAAACCGATTCCTCGAGACCAATTATTCGCGGCTTATCGATTGCCCTTATCAGGATTAATCGTGTTCCGGAGGATCACTACACCGTGCCGTCTCCTTTTCCTCCCTTTTCCTTACCTTCGAGGACACCTCACTCTCTAGCTCTGGCTCTCTCTCTCTCGTTCCTTCACTTGTCTCTCCGTCAGCTGCTGGGACGTTTCAGGCTTTCAGCACGAGGGAAGGGTAAAGGAAATGGGCGGTCCGCTGGGGGCGATCATCGGGAGGTACCCGGCGGCAGCGGGCGTGGACGCCGAAGGACAGATCGGACGAGGAGGAGGAGGTGGTAGTGACGGCGGGATCATCAGACACAACAGGAAGTGCAGAGATTTGGTGTTCCTCGTCATCTTTATTGCATTCTGGGTGGCTATGATCGTCAATTCCAGCTTCGGGTTCAACCAGGGCAACCCGCTCCGGTAAATCACGTGACTGTTCTCCCCCTTTTTTCAGCTTTGAGCCTCTCGCACGGCCATCTATTTCTTTTTTTATCAAAAAGATGTCAACTTTTGCGCTCTTTGTGTTTTATCCGCCATTTGCATTTTATAAAAATGCGGTTTTTTTCCTCGAAAGTTTCGTTTTGGGCTAAAATCGTGGCTTTCATGGATTCTTAGATGTTCCTTTTCGCTCCGCGAATGGTTTTTTTAGCTGCATTATCTTTTTTTTTCGTCATGTTTAAGTGTGAAGCCGGTGTGGAGAATGTTTAAGATGATAACATGTCGATTGAACAAAACTGATGCAGACTTACTTATAGTCTGGATTACAAAGGAAATGTTTGCGGGAACAGGCATGCGGATCCTGATTTGCGCGAACTGGACGTTAGGTATTGGCTTGATCCTAATCAGGTTTACTTGAGTGGTGTTAAGGATAGCCAGTTCGATCTAGCTGATGCAAGGAGCATATGCTTGATGGAATGCCCTATTCCTTCAGAAGATGGGCTCAACTGGGTTTGCGATTACCCAGAGGGAGACATCCGCCTCTCTGTGGATGATTGGATTAACAGGGACTATGACTACTATGAATTTCTAACACCAGAAATGAGGAATACTTCTCTTCAGCTCCAAGGCCCATGCTATCCCGTCATATTTCCAAGTGTGAATGGTAAGCAAGCTAGTTAATGTCAGGTTTAAATTTTTATCTTTCATTGAGAGGCTATCTACTGTGATAGGAAATAAAGAAACGGTTCCTTTCTCCTTTTCTGGCCTTTGTTTCTTGTGCATTGTATTAGATTTCTGTGATCTGAGTTGAAAATTAGTGATCCATTCATCCATCTCTGCCACATCATTTGTCAGCACCAGCAGTATATTAGATATCCTTTTAAAGATTTTCTGTTGTAATTGCATGGTTTCTTTCTCTAAATACTGTCATCAAATGACTTGGTCTTGGTTTACGCATAGGGCTATAACTTAACAGAACATTGGTGAACAAATTTGGTGGTCAGTTCTATGAGAGTTTGTTAGTGAGCTTGGTTTGTTGATGCTCATCAACATACTCATGAACACTTTATGAATAAACTTATGTATTAACTTATCTAAATCTTTATTATGAATTCGTTTCTCTATTTTTATTCAAATAAATAAAAATACGGTAATCTACAAATTTTCACAATTTTTAATTGTCAATAATATGGAAAAGATTACAAAATAATATAAGGTTCATGAACTAGGTCAATCTAATGTTGTTAGTTGAGCTTGATAAAAAACCCTTTAATAAACAAACTTGAACAGTCTCAATAAGAAAATGAATAAAGTGGAACGTGTTCAACCTTAGTGTGGGTCGGCTCGTTTAGACCCTCATTTACACATCATGATCAATAATTTGTATGCTGCAGTTTCAATTTTATCACTGCCATGATTACATTAAGACATCACTTTTGTGCATTTGTCCACTGAATTATTTTTTTATGACTTCAGTGCACTGGAGCTGTCAGTTTATTGCACGTGCATCAAATGTTTCATTGAAGCATTGGCAGCAGATGGGCGGTGTTAACATTGATGCGAACATAATTATAGATAAAACTATTCACAGAACAATCAATTCCCCATCATCTGTTTTAAAGGTTGGTGAGATAGCAATAACTTTGTATCTTTATTTTTCAAATATTTCTTAAGTTCTGAGTTTTTGTAATTAACTAATAAATAAGAATATCCTTACCGGATACATGCTGTTCTATAATCATTCTAACTTTTTTACAGTTGCGGTTTCTTAAAATTGTTTTGATCTGTTGTACATGCCATAAGATAATGTTGTATTTGAATGCTCCTGTTACTTGCTTAGAAATTACTTTGATTTCTATATGATGGTTAAACCATGATGTGTTCTGTAAATAGAGATTTCCTTTCAGAAGTAAGATTCAGCAATTATAATAGGTTGCATTCATATTGGATGTTGATGCCTTTTCATTGTGTTATAACGAAAATTACCTTGGTAGCCTATTGACATCTGTGCCCATGAATATTTATTATATGCAGAGATATGTTGCAGATATAGGGAAAGCATGGCCCGTGTTAATTGTTTGTGGAGGAATTGTTCCACTCTTCTTGTCTGTTATCTGGCTACTGATGATACGCCATTTTGTTGCTGGAATGACTTGGATAACAGTGATTCTCTTCAATGCTCTTGTAATATCAGTTACGATGTTGTACTATGCAAAAGGTCAGATATACAGTCTTGACATGTTTGTTTTTGTATTGTGGGATGCTTGATCATGTAGAACTAGAATCATGGAGATTAAATATGTCTAATGCAGACATATTTGGCCCAAGCTGTCTACCATTGTCAAGAATAAAAATCTTGGAATTTCTTTTCTTTATTTCATCAAGGCTATGATAATACATATAGATGCCACATTTACTCCTATTGCACAAGGTGAATTTTGTCATGACCAATAAGCAAGAGACACTACTAATATTTAACTTTTTTCAGCTGGATGGATTGGTGATGATGCCTTATCAGTTGTTATTGGTGAAAGTGATCCCTACATCCACATAAGTGGCCGGGTTCGTCTCAGTCACTTAGAGCTAATGTTTTGACAATTATCTTCTAATTTGTCTAACTTACTGACTTAATGCAGGAAATAAATCATCTTCGTGTAGTAGCTATTCTTATGACTATAGTAATGATTATTGCCTTCCTATCTTCGATTGCAATTGTTCGCCGAATACTTATAGCAACATCTGTTTTGAAGGTATTCTGTTTCTCATAGATATAATTGAAATCTCATTTGGCAGCCTTTTCCTTTTGGCAATTTAGCTAGACATGGAATTATAATTTTGAGGGCACCTAAATTCCAACTATTTCTGTATAAATAGTTCTGCAACTGTGTTAATAGATAATAAACTTTTGAAATGAACTCACACAGCCTGGTTTTATTTGCTCAACTTTTTTAGCTTCTATTACTCTAATAGAGAATTTTTCTGTTCATATTTTCTCCTTGCATCTCTAATACTTTGTCGAGAAAAATCTAATGTTTTGAGTTTATTTAGGTTGCAGCAAAAGTTATAGGGGAAGTTCAGGCTCTTATAATCTTCCCAATACTTCCATACGTTGTTCTTGCTATATTCTATATGTTCTGGTTTTCTGCTGCTCTTCATCTCTTCAGCTCGGGTCAGATACTCAAAAATGACTGTAGTGGCAATTGCTGTGCATTTGACCTAAAGTCCAACAAGGTCAATTGTGATAATTGCTGTGGCTATACCATCCATTACACCCCTCACATTGGAATTTCTATTCTTTTTCACTTATTTGGATGCTACTGGGCAACACAGTTTATCATTGCCTGTTCATCTACAGTCATTGCTGGATCAGTTGCCTCTTACTACTGGGCCCGTGGTGAGATATCGGTAAGTAAGCCCACATTTTGAAGCTATTTGATGCTTAGGGTTCATACAGAATCTATATAGCTTGCTTTTAAGCTTCCAGATTCCTTGACTCTAAAATTTACTGGTCACAAGCCCACATTTTGAAGCTATTTGATGCTCAGGGTTCATATAGAATCTATATAGCCTGCTTTTAAGCTTCCAGATTCCTTAACCCTAAAATTTACTGGCCATGCACTCTTAATTTATCAGCCCGAATGTACTAAGATCGTGAAACCTTGATTTGCATGTTAAAAATCTAGCAAGGAATGGAAATGATCATTGACATCTCTGTTTATTTCTTTTTCTTCATCCATCGTGAATGGATAGTCCTCAAATAACATGATACCTGGTACTGATAGATTGTAGTTATTATCATCATCATGAAGTTGTATCTGTCCTAGCTAATTGGGGTTGGCTACATGGATATTGTTCATCCATTCAGTTCTATACAAGTTTATATTAACATTTAAACAATAATTTATTATTTTATTACATTAACTAAATTTTTCTTTGGTTTTCCTTTTTCATCCTCTCTTTAAAAATTTTCGACTATAAAATATATTGGCTATCTTTGACTATATCCATTCCATCTTGACCTTTCGTATCATTTTAACCATTTCCCTTTATTTTATTATCTATATGCCTAATTAGTCTTGAATATTAACACTTTTTAATATATCCTTTAGTTTTACATTGTAGCATCCTTTAGAATATATCCATTCTTTTTTTTGTTCTCGTTACCATGTATAACTGAAAACATAAAATAAGTAAAGTATGGCGGGGTATGATGAGTTGTATGATAGTCGATAATTTTATCCTGATATAATAATAATTTCCACTTAACAACTCAAACATTTTAGAATATTTTTACTGTTTTTGTATTTATTTATATTAGAGAATGCAGTTTCTTTTCTATCTAATTTTTTTGTTTAGGGAGCAAGTGTATAATTAATTTGTGAAGCTCACTCATTTACCCGAAATGCTTAAGCCCCTGTTAACAATAGTCATCCATGAATAAATTTCATCGGTCCACAATTTTCCATGTCATGCTAAGTCCTCGACCCTTCAAGTTGCTAGACAGCTTCATGTGATACTCAATCAGTGATGGTCAACAACGCAGTTACTTTTACAAATTGGAACACTTCATCGTTTCTGAGACCGATTATAACCACTTGTTAAATGAGAGAACTGATAATTAATGGTACTTCACTCACGAGCCTGTTAAACTCCCCTTGTTAATAGACTAAACCGGCATGTCTCTGGATTTGTTAACTGTTTTTCTTGCCTTGCATAAATCTGAACATCGATTAATCTTTTTTTATTGTTTTTTGTTTTTCGTCCACTCTTCTGTAATCCAAGTCTTTAAAATTGGATGCAGCCAGAGATTCCATTTCTTCCTGTATTTTCTTCTATGAAGCGGCTCTTGCGATACAGTCTGGGATCGGTGGCACTTGGCTCCCTTATTGTATCCATTGTCGAATGGATCCGGTTTATACTTGAGGCTTTTCGGCGTAGGTTAAGACATACTGATCCTGCTCCAGCAACCTTCTTTGCAAAGTTCATGTCCTCTTCTTCAAACTGTTGCTTAGGATGCATCGATTGGACCATCAAGTCTGTGAATCGCAATGCATACATTATGGTAAGTTATGAGATAACTGCCTGAATCTTTTAACATGCATTCATGTAACATTAGCTCTGTTTGCCGGAAGTTGGACTAGTTTGGACTTGTTCATTCTGTTTCTAAAGTTAACCCTTTTTAACTCGGCATTTTTTGATAATCACATTGTCACTAGACTTTTGTTTTATTTTATTGGACTGAAGGTTTTGTTCGATTATTTTCTTCTATATTTTTGGAAATAATGTATTTCTGAGGTGCACCTATTTGCTACGATTACCAGAATAATTAGCTGTATTTGTTTTTTTTTCTTAAACTATGTTTTAGGATTCCTCTTCCTAGGCCAAGACTGTTTCATGAGCCTTTGAGTTATATAATTGAATGTCATCGCGAAAGACATTAATTTTTTGCCCTTCATATACTTGGCTTAGGTATTATAAATCACTTTGATCTAAAGTGACATGCAGTCCGTTTTCTTTCTCGAACAAAGATGTACCATATTAGGGTTCATAGTAGTCGAGTAGCTGTCCAAGTAAGAGAAAAGACTTGGATTTTGGAGTTTAAGACGACATAATTTTAAATATGAAGATTCTCTCTCTCTCTCTCTCTCTCTGACATGAGGTGCATTCCTTGTTTGAGGTGGGAGGGACAAGCTTAAACTATCCCACTGGAGCCGTTATACAGAACTAAGTGTTGGAAGTTTTCTTGATCATGAATTCTAATATCAAAATTCTAGCAACCATATGAACTTGAAAAAGAATTATGTACAGGATTTAGTTAACATCAGATTTTACAGTAGAAATAAATTAAAGGAAAATAGATGATGGCCAAAATTAAATGTGACTTGAATGCAACGGAATCACCATCGTCTCAGTGTCGTCCATGAAATCCAATCCTGATAAGAAGAACAATACTAAGCCCCTGACCTTTGGTTAGAAGCTCTTTGATCTAGCTCGCTTACTACTAGATCAAGCAATTGATAGATTATTATATGGTTAGTTGACAGGTGTTGATGCACCAAATTTTGACAATGCTCCAACTCTTAGCTAGAACTCCTTAGGTACCTTATAATCCATAATGTTTTCAGCATTTTGATCTCTAATTGTAACATTCTCTTTGGTAAAATCTTCCATTGTGGTAGTTCACACCGGTACGTCCTAACGTGTTTGATAAAGTTTCAAGTTTCTTTCATCTTATGGCTAACTTTTTATACTTCTATCAAGATTGCTATCGCAGGAAAAGGATTTAGCAGAGCTTCGGCGATTGCCACTGGTTTGATCATGAATAACATTATGCGCATAGGAAAGGTCAATGTCATCGGAGATGTCATTCTTTACCTCGGAAAGTTATGTGTTAGCCTCTTCTGTGCATTATTTGCATTCCTTATGCTGGATACATACAAATACAAATCTGCGCATAACAAGATCTCATCCCCTCTATTCCCTGTTCTGGTAAGGTTCTAATAAAATGCTTTTCCTTCAGAAATTTTACTCGTGCTTTCTTTGCCTTTTGTCGAGAGAAAGGGGAGCTTTGGCGCAATGATGAAGTTATTGTCGTGTGATTTTGTGGTCACATATTCGAGTCACGAAAGTAGTCTTTTGCAATGTATGATAAGACTGCGTACAATAGATTCAATGTGATCTGACTCTCTAAGAACTCGTATTGACGAGAGCTTCGTACATGGGACTGTTATTTTCTTTGCCTTTTGTCGAGAGAAACTACACTTTTTTTTTTTTTTTTGTAAATTCTTTCTTATCAATGCAACTCCACAGATCCCAGGCTTACTTTGGACATGACTGCAATTTTCATGCAGGTAACTTGGGGACTTGGTTACATAGTAGCAACCCTCTTTTTTGCGGTCGTCGAGATGTCGATCGATACTATCATACTCTCCTTCTGCCAAGATTCAGAAGAACATCAAGGAACTGCTCAGTACGCGCCACGTCAACTCCTAGAAACACTAGATGGCCAAGGAGAAATGCAGAGACTAACACAAGGCCCTTAAGTGACTTCCTCTCCCTCCCTCTTCTGTGTATCCAAAAGCATCAATAGTTTCTGATGCTTACTCTAATTTTGTTGTTACCATGCCATTTCATTAATGTTATCGATGTGTGTTCTGTCGATAACATGTTTGTATCAATCATCCAAGGGATGTGGTTTTGCAGCTCCAAAACAACTGAGTCTTTTGCAGAGTTTATGATGATTACAACCAACTTTATTTTATCTTCTCATCCAATTATTCCTCTGTAGTTTGTTAATATTTCACTTAACTTTATATTTTTTTAAGATTTCATTTGAGTTCATCAAATGACATTTAATACCAGTAGAGTATATATATGATTTTTTTTAATAATTTATGTGTTTAGGTTCCTTTGATTAATCTTTGAAATAGATGGCCTTTACGCGGTTTGTTTATCGGGTAAATTTACTTTTAGAATATTCGTTTGAATTTAAATTTTGATCTTCATATTTTATTATTGCATCACAGTAGTGGAGTGTATATATATGATTTATAATTTTTCTTATCATTGGATTTTTCTTGATGTTTTTTATATTAAAGGGGAGTTTTGACACAAGTAAAATTACTATCCTACGACCTTATGGTTATCATAGGTTTAAGTCATGAAAACATCTTTCAATACAAAATAAAATTACATACAATTGATCCAATATAGTTCGATCATTTTCTGTGAGACTATTCTTTATTTTTGCTAACACTGGAACACCTCTATGTGAGGAACACTAAAAAAAATGACTAAATGAGCAAAATAAGATGATACAATGGAAGATGAACATTGTGTGGTTTGTCAAAAATTTTTTATCCATGTTTGTGGTGGTACTAAAAGAAATCTTGTTTTTAATGTTAAAATGATGGTGCTCCATGAATGATATGCTTTGCATTTTTAAAATGGGTTAAAAAATAGTTAGTTTTACATTGATTTGGTTTGGATGATGCATCTTTTAATTTATCGTTTCAATAGTACGATACAAAAATAGAATGCTCTGTATTAGCTAACTTTCAAATGTTCCTTTCGTCCTCCGTTTATGACTTTCAATCTCTTTCAATTTCATTTATTGTTCTGTTGTTTTATTGTGTACTGGGTTGATTGTGTCAAGCCATTATTCACACTCATCCTCATTAAGTTATGAGATCCTCAAGCTCCATGAGTGGAAGGCTGCTCGGCTAAGGCGGAATAAATCTCAGTAATTTACCTCCTTTTAAAGTGTGTGGGGCCATCGTGAAAGGTTTATCTCTTTATAAAATATGTGGTGCTAAGACGACGATTTTTTTTTTTTTTTTTACCACGGTAAGTGGAATTTTACATTACACTCCACCACGAGTGAAATTTTATTGTCATCTATGTGGCAAAAGGTGAATCGCTCGCCCCCGTCGATCCATCCCTGAGCAATTTTATTGTCATCTAGAAGTATACAAATGTCTATAAATAAATCATCTATTATCTTCAATTTACAATTAATTGAGTTATTAATATATTCAATTCAATGACAAATCAATTAAGTTGTGCAGATACTTAGAAATTCAATTATTTTTCAGAGATTCACGTGCTTTTCTAACACTTGGCAAAAACCATATATAATAGCTAGATCTTCACCATTCAAGATTGGTATAGACGACGAGGGTGCCTCTGTAGCCATCTATCAAGTTTTATCCCATTAAGTGAAATTGATTATATAAATTTTTCTATACTATTGGGTTATATCCTTTAATATATTATTATTTATATTTAAATAATTTTTATCTTATGTTATTATTATTAACTAAATCTTTCTCTTCCTTCTTTGATATAATGTACACTTTGATACAATTATTTATTAGTCATCTAAGTATATGCTCATATTATCTTAAACATATCTTCGTAGTTTATCCTTAATAAGTACAATATGATTTTTTCTCTTATATTTTTATTTTTTTTATCATGTTTATCTTTATATATCTGCATATTCATCTTAACATTCATACAACTCTCCTCATATGCTCAAGTTATAATTAAACATTCAGCTCCATATAACATAGAATAATACTCTTTTTTTTTATCTCTTTAATTTTTTATAAAATAATTCTACAATTATATTTTTAATCTATTAGAGCATCCAAGGAGCTCCCACTGTGACGTGGACTTGCCGAAGAAGCTCTCTCCCATAGTGGGAGAGAGCTTCTTCATGGATGCCGAGGAAGCGACTCCCTATTTAGGGAGCCACTTCTTCCTTTTTTTTTTTAATTTATTTTTTTTAGTTTTATCTTTTTAAAATTAATAAAGTATTAAAAAATAATAATTTGTGAGAAAATGTGAGACCCATAAATAAGTTGGTGGGAGGTTTTTAACAGTGAAAAGATGTATATTTTTTACTTTTGACGTAGCATTGGAAGGAGTTTTTGAAGGGGTTCTACGACTGTGGATGCCCTTAGAATCATTAACCTGGCCCAGCCCCACGAAAGTTTCCCACTGGCCACTAGGGTAAATCGAGAAGCACTCGCGGAGGGCAACTCAGAAGCCCAGCGTCCCTTAATTGCAAGTCCCATTTGGAGGAAAAATCTCTACAAATACACCGTAGCTGAGAATCGAACCGTGGATATCTGAGAGACAATTAGACGCCCTTACCGCTACAACATAGCCCGAGAGTTACCTGGAGGTTAATTAACTAACTAATCCTACTTCAACCTGCCTAATATAAAAATTTTCAGTCTCACACTCAGTTTTTACAATCTGTTAAGTATAAATCCCTCATAGTGTCGCTTTGATATATATGAAAATTTGAAAATTCTCTGAAATCGACGTGCGCACTTTAGAAAAATCCCGTTGATTTTAATAAAACATTGGGCATTGTAAAAAGATTGTTAATTAATTTTTATTAATGAAGAATTGATTAGGCATTCGAAAAATATCATTATTTATAATATAAAAAAGTTTGCGCCTGATATTAAAAAAACAGGACTTATATAAATATTTTCATAAAATTTATTAAAAAAATGTTCTCTAGAATTAAAAGCGAGTATATATTATTTAAAGTTAACACGATCCATCGTCCCATCTGCATTAGTTATTTCTAGTAATAGTTAACGAGCGTTGGAAGTGGCGGCGGAGCGACGGCGCCGTCAGAGGTGGCGGCGTCGGACCAGCACTTGGCCCGGACCTTCATGATATACGCGGCTGCCTGGCCGTCGACGCCGCAGTCGCCGTCGTCACCGGTGAAGTCGGCGGGCGGCTCCACCAGGTAGGCCGTACTGGCGTACTGCTTGCCCCCCGCCGCTGCTGACGAAGGCTCGGGCTCTACCAGGCGCATGGCCCTGCTGCTCGCGTAGTCCAGCGGAGGCGGCTTGGCCTTAGTCCAGCTGAAGGTCTTGATCCAGCTGAAGGCCACGGTGGCGGACTTGGACGACGACGTGCTCCGCTTGCGCATGCGTGCTGCTGCTCAGGATCAGTACAGCAGATAAGGTGTTCGATGAAATGCTTGTGAGGGTGGTGGTTTGGCTACATGGGCAAAGGTTTTGGTGTGTATATATAACGATACAAACACAAAGGTAGGTTAGATCAAAGGAATATAATTAATTTATATGGTACGGCTCGATGATTGTGGGGTTACCAGTCACGACGTTGTGTTGCATGAGAAATTCTTTCTTGCTGCTGACTGCTCTCGGTGGGTTGCGTAGTGCTTTAGTGGGGTTACATGTTTGCATGGCATGGCCAGGTTAGCTCATGATATCTACTCACATTTTGTGTGATAAGCTCTGTGGCACTGTGCTCAGCAAAGGAAAACTAATCCTTTTTCACGCTGGCTATGAGATTAAGTAGGCTAGAAAAACAAACATCTTTATGCCGTGTTTGCTTAGAGGTGCATGTAAGAGAAAGAATGAATAGCATATCCTTTTCTATGCTTATCTATTGTAAAATAATCAAAGTGAGTAGAATTAGTCGGATAAAATCTGAACACCTAGATTGTAAATAAACAAACAAATCCATCGGAGATGGATGAGTTGCCATCAGTGTCATTAATGGGCGAACATGGTCTTGCAGAGGATGAAGGGTGTTATCAGTGTAATTAGATCACAAAAGGAATCAAACCAAAACATTAATCCCAATCGGCAGCTGCACCTCGTAGCTTTTACTCACTCGGGACCGAGCTCTGGGATGAGGTTGGGCTCATGTGGCTGACTAATTATTGCTGCATGGAATATTAAACTATTATTCGATGTGCATGTGGATATGACCTAACTTTAAATGGCGGAATGTCTCTCGACACATATTGTGCGTGGTGGGAGACAGGGCCTTTTATTCTCCAATTCTTCCATCATCACTGTTACACAGACTGTCGTGATGTGCAATACAGGGGATGATGAATAACAGCATGGTTGTTGAGAACTGTGGATGAGAAATTAAACAACCTGATTGGGAATTAATGGAAACTAAAAACAAACAAGGCAGACATGAGCTTACATTTCCTCTACCTACCTCTTCTTCTATTAGTTGTCCAAGTCGAAACATATATGTGGGTTTGTAGGAGAAAAAATATGTCATCAGAATATGATCCTCGCGAAAGTCTAGTTAAAAGTATATTGTCACTTATGTGCACATATACTTCAGAAATCTTAGTGCCTTCAGTTACATTTCCATCGATATTCTGAGCTATAGTTATCCATGTAACTAAACTAATGTAGCAAAAGCCTATGGCAGCAAATACAATTTTAGAGCTGTAGCAGGCACAGGATGTTAGAAACTTACATTTAATTTTCCACTTTATTTTGCACTTCATGTTACTTTTTCAGTTGAAATCTTTTAGGCTGATTACCTCGGCCAATGGATCTCGGAGTTAACTTGCGCAGAAATGCATGAAAAATCATTGCTGTTCAGAAAATTTTTAAGGTTACAACTAGGATGACATCAATGAGAAGCGTGGATAAATAAGGTGTTAATTACCAGCGTAGCTAACTCCAACTGCACAAGCGATAGCGAGCTGAAGGTTGCACATGTAGAGTACCATTGCAGTTGCTGTAGGAATAAAGAATAGAAAATAGAATAAAAAAAAAAAATCATAGAGATAAACCAGAAAAAGGCAGTGAAAAATCATGGTAAGAATGCCTAAACAACAACGGGGTATCAAATGCGGAGTAAATCTACTATCCCGTCAGTCAGAATTGCACATGCAGAATCTGCAGGTTATATAGAGAAGCCAGCTACCCGATGCGCACATCAAGTGTAGTAGAAGGAACGGGAAGGCATAGCCCTTAGAAGACACTTATATGGTATGAGAGTTCATTATATGCCCACCAGATGTCAGCATGAAAAACAGAAATTCCAAAGTAGTGGTAGTACCATGTCATCGAAGTATCAAATGCACTATGCACTACCACTGATCCACAAACTTGAGAAGATTTCATAAGTTAAAGATCTTATGTTGGCAAACCATACTTTTTGATTGATATGACTAAAAAGGTTATTCAAATTACTATGCATCTTGGCACAAGCTTCAGTTTATAACAGTTGTTTTGATGGAGAGAAGAGGATATTAATAATAGGGTGAAGGGTGTCCCAGTAATTCCAAGTGAGTTATCATATTACACGATGATTTCTATGTAGTACTATCCACTTGAGACAGATGAAAACCATAACTGATACTACAAAAACAGTGAAAGAAATACCAAATATGGGCACCAATGAAAATACTTTTACAGCAGGTGAGCATACTATATTTGTTTAACGTAGTATGATGATTACATGCTCGAACTGTACTATGAACCCCAGAAGACATCTGGTGAAAAGTTTTTACCTATCCATAAAAGTAAGAGATTGTCTTAAGGTCTGTCAGCCTGTCTTGATACATTATAGGAAAGGCACTCAGTTGGAACTCAAGATATTGCATCTTCGAATCTTAGAGTATGGCCCAGCTTATCTTATGGCCAAAAACTCTTAGGAAGAGTTTATAAAAAGAAATAGCTTCTAAAACTTTTAGATAAGAAAGCTCTTTTTTTAGATATGTTGTCGAGAATCATTTGAAGACCTGTGGCCTAGCAGAGATTGTCAAGGGCAATTTTAAGCTGAAGAGAGTTGAAGAGTGATTTTTATGAAAACAAATTACATAAAAAAAAATGCTGTGTTTTCTAAAAAAGAGAAGCATAAGCTCCCCTACCCTAGCTTGTGCTTTTCCTTATGTTTCTTTAAAAAAAGCTAACATTTTTTTTTTCAATAGCTTATGAAAAACATGAAGGGGAGCCTTAGAGCAATGGTAAAGTTATTGCTGTGTGACCTAGAAGTTATGAGTTCGAGTCTTGGAAACAACCTCTTGCAAAGCAAGTAAGGCTGCGTACAATAGACCCTTCCCAGGACCCCACATTGGCGGGAGCTTCGTGCACTAGACTGTCCTTATGAAAAACATGTTAGGCCAGGCTTTTGCTTTTAAGGGGATAGATAAGGTAAAAATGAGTCAGGCCAAACATGCACTTAGTAGGCTTGAAGGGCTTAAGAGTTCAGTGATGTATAGTAACATTTAGCAAATCAATGCTAATTTTGTACTTGTAAGAAGTAAATTAATTCAATAAAATGTTTCAAGGCTTA
>JBAMIE010135874.1:0-15836 GCA_037177295.1 Kaempferia parviflora | reverse complement strand
TTGGTGGATTTGTTTTTTTTTTTTTTTTTTTTTTTTTTTTTTTTTTTTTTTTTTTTTTTTTTTGCATCCAGGCGAATCTGGTTCATTTGCACCCTTAGTGTAGACCATCTATCTCAAGATCATAAGCAAGAATTACTTTGCCCTATTTAAAAGTATCCCTCCTACCTGTCTGAGTTGCTTTGTAGGCCATCAAAATGAAACAACATTATATGTTCTTTCAAAGATGTTGTCCCTTTGGCAAAAGCCACCATTTCAATAGTGTGTTTTGAAAGCAGGCGAAAGTGTTAGTAACTCAATTTCCCTTTACAATCGAGGGAATGGGGAGTATTAGAGGATAGTTGGATGCATATAGAACAGTACAACATCTGCATATGTTGATGATCGCGTCTATGTTTGCAAATGGACAATAATAAATCAATAATGATAATGAAGTAGCAAGAACACAGTTCGTCATCCAACAAACAATGAAGATATCAGCAGAGACTAAGTACATCTTAACTTTAGAATTTTGTCGAAGAACATCAACTGATATCGGTACATATGTTTTTGTAGGCCCCTACATCTCCATCAAAGCTACTTCCTCATCGGCCATCTCAGAACCGTTCATACTACCTGGGCTCGAGTTCTCTAACTCGTCAATCTCATCTTTACCATCCTCCTTTGCTTCAGAAGAAATGTCACTCTGAATACCAAAACGTAGAGCAACCCTTTCAAACAGCTCCTGACCATCTGAAGGAGATAGCAAGACGCTAAGATTTGTCTTGCCTTTCCAGCAAATTATAGCAATCGTTGAGGAATCTACCACGACTTCATCACCTCTAGCTTCGTCACCTGGTTGCAATGATTGAATAAAATCATATGATGCATAGCCGAACAGGTCCAAAAAATGAAAAATCCCAAGTAGATGATTGGTTTACCTTCGTTGAGACACAAGACGCAGCAACCTGACATCAAACTTGAAGCCTTCTCAGAAAAACTAGCATCAACAAAATCTGTAAATTTTACTGTCCTATGCTTTAGAAGAAGCTGGAAGTCAGCTAAAGGTGCATATAAGATCTGTCTTTTAATATATGGAAGAAGCAGAGGTAGTCCTTCTGATGATAACCGGAAAGAACAAGGATATGATTTGTCACTTGACTTTTGTCGTTCCTGTATTCGTGACAAGGCAGAAACTGATAAATTAGGTGTGACTACTACACAAACAACAAAATGATACTTGCCTTTCTGATTAGCCAAATAGATATAGTAAGTCCACTCCAAAAAATAGATATAGAATGCAATACCGATGTCCATATTTTACACGAAACAGCTATTTTAACTTTATTGTTGGGCTCTTGTTAGACATAATAAAAAAAAAATCCAAAATTTGACTTAGAAAGTTGCACGTCCAAGCAAACACTCTCCAAATGTTCAATTGGAGACGAAGCATAGACAGAAGCAGCTCTAGGTATCAGTACAAGGAAATTTTTATTATAAACCAAGATGTGGAAATGATCTCCAGAAACAATTGTGCTCTTGGAAAAGAATTCAATGTCATAGCTCCAATGGTTCGAAAGTATTAACCATTGGAATAATTCGAGTTATTCAGGATATTTCATTAGGACCATATAATCGCATAAAGGATGAAAAAGAAAAAGAAATCCAAGGTGAAATTGGTAAGTTATAGGAAAAGGAGTAATAAACATATTATAAAATTCTTTAACATCGTAAATTTAAGCATATAAACTTGTGTATCATGTTTGATACTTATATATTTACTTGTGAATGTATAATTTACAATTTATGTTAATTATAATTTAAAGTTTGTTATGTGTCTTATTAATTTTATACTTTCATATGAGAAGTATTTTTTTTTTCTGGTTTGGGACATATTACATAAATAATATTCCTTTTGTGCTACATCTATTATAGAGTTTTTTTCATTTTATGAATATAGGATATTGGCCATAAAAGTAAAAGATCAACAACCTAAAATTTTGCATCATAATCTGGAAAATATGGTTAAGAAAGTGAGTCAAAAAGAAAATTTCCTTTCCCTGCCCAATTATAATTTAAACTATGGCAAAATGTGAGAATCCAAGCAAGAAATACTTAAGATTAATTTTGAAGTACATAAATAATACAGTCCCTTACTAATGAATTTCTATTTCACCACCTAGCTTCTCTTTTTTGCTACAAGAAACCTTTTCTTTAATGCTTGCAAAGATATGAAGAGTTACAGCAGTTGCCCCGCTTAGAATCAGGATTTTCATAGAGAATAACACAAGGCTTCTACCAGGAAACAGCAACATGCAATGATCACACAAAGTGAGGACGAGAAGTGCTAGGAGAATGTAGTCTTGACCCAAGTAATTATCTCAAACCCAAAAAGGATAGAAATGTAACAGAAATGGCAAACTACTCGTGAATGACATCCACGTGTATTCTAAAGCCTAAGGCTCTCCTTTTCACCCATGGTTTTGAAAATAAAAAATAGAAGTTTCTGAAAATCTATTTGGTAAGTTGATTTCAAATGGAATTCTAAACTATGAGAGATAAAAAAAAAACAAACCTTAGAAAACAGGAAACAGATACAAGTAGTTTCCCAAAATCCCGTATATATTTTTAAAAGAGTCAAATTGAGAATACTACAAACTTATGCAAATAGAACTACTACTATTGTTATAAAGGCCGAAGCTCCCCCAAAGAGATACGAAACCTTACCCTGCTTGGCAAGAGCCTGTTTTCTAGACAACAACTTTATTGATGTGCCAACTTTACTATTACTATTATTATACAATATAATAATATCTACATATCACATAATATAATATATTTTGTTATACATTAACATGTTAAATATAATATCATTAATAATCAACCAAATAATTCTCTTTATTTCTGTGTCAATGAATAATTTAGTTTTACTAAACCAAACAAGTTTTCACATTTTCAAATTCTTGAAAAGTGAAAGTTATTTTCGTTTTTGACATTCTTCATTCCACATAAATGAAAAATTGATGAACTTTCGAGAATGCCCTGAGCAAGAAGCAACATTCAAATGGCATTGGGTATAAGTTTGGAATTCATGAGTATAAGTTCATAGATCCACAATTAAAATGCATAATGCAAGCATGTCAATAAATCATTTGCAATATTCTAACATCTACCATCTTAAATCTAAACAGAATAGGCAAAAAAAACAAAGAAACAATTTAAACCATAGTTTCAGTGTAAACTTTAACATGACATGAATCTAACTGTATAAAAGCATATGAAAAGGTGAGCACTTACAAAAATCTTAAGACCGAGAGATGTTATCTTGAGCCTTTCTCCAGATTGGATATTTAGCTGTAGAATATTATTAACTGACTTTGATATATAGTAAATTCTCTTGATATGATTAGGATCAGTATTCCGAGTCACAAGGTGACCATCTAGTGGAAATGAATCTGAGATACCATAGTATGATCGTATACTACTTATAATTGCATGATTTTGGAAGAATACAACAGGATCAACTCCTCTCCATTTGCCCTTTACTGCCTTAGTTTCAGATGCAAGCCTCTCCTCTTCATTAGTTACTCTTGCCTCATTCAAGTCGGTACCCCTGGTATAAATTGATACTGCGCCATTGTCTGATACTGCTGGTGATTTCTCGACTTTTGTATCCACATCAATAGCTGCTAAAGAAGCACTATTAATTAGCCCATCTTGAGAACTACTAGATAAGTCTATTTTGTCATTACATTCATCCACGAGATTTTCACCATCATCTGGTGAGGCATCTCCACTTACAGCTGATTGTCTTGCACCCTTAGCTGGAGCCACTGAAATAAGAAACATCACTTTAGTAGGCATTCTTGATCAGTCTAAGAAAAAACCAAAGACAGATCTGTAGTTACCCATTAATGGAGAAAGCTTCTCAAAAACAGCAATGAAAAAAGCTCCAGTATTTTGATCATGAGGAAGTATTCTCATACAGTTTTCAAGGGGAAATTCAGAAACTTCTCTAAAATAGCTATGATGTTTTTCTATGGATACACTTTCACTGGAAACTTCCTTTAGTTTACTTTCAATAATGCAAGATTCAGTCAGCGGTGCATTGTCTACCAAGTTCTCACACAATGTTTGGTGCTGTACACACACATTTTCTGAATGATTCACTCCCTTGTTAACATTTTCTGCAAATGAGTTACTTCCAAGAATCTCAGCATTCTCTTGGCCATCATATTTAAGGATCTCATCGTGACTTTTTCCAGAAGGAAACATACTTGGTACAATCACACCCCTCCTGTACTGGGGTACATCTTTATGAGAGGCCAACCAAAGGCCTCTATCTTTTAACTGTAAATATAGATGGTCATGGAAAAAGGTTAGAAAACCACTGCCAAGTAGAAAGCATCGAGGCATTGGTGAATCACTTTAGATTATCGAAAAGAAGCATAGTAGTTCAATGAAGAGTAAAAGAGATGTCTGAATCATGAATTTTGAATAGAATAAAAGAAAGTTAGTCAAAATTTTCTGAATCTTTTAAATTATCCATTGTCTAAATCCCCTTATTGCTGAGAACAGTAAATTAAAAAACTGTCAAAACCTGTGTTGGACAATAAAGTTCAAGGCTAAGTGGCTAACCTTCCATGTTTTAAGGCCAGGACGGCGGACCAACTCAGATAGTTCACCAGAGACATCAAGAAGCTTAATTGAATCAGCACTTCTTCGAAGAACCTACAAGAATAGGAGAATCACAATTCCACAATGAGCAATTTTACAGCACGAAAGTAAATCAAAACCAACATCAATAACTCATCCTGAAAGGTTTACCGAAAGCAAACATATGAAGTATGCAAGAGTGAGAAACTGAATTGTAAATACCCTAGATTGGATGTAATTCTAAACATTGAAACTGGATATTTAATGTTTGGGATTGAGTAACTTCCATAGTAACTACTACATTGAAGAAATAATCATCTCACTACTGTAGATAAATATACATCAACAAGCATGCACGTCAAAGGCTACATGTACAAGTGGGCAAGGGTTAGAAAAAATAAAAGACAAGCATATAACTAAAATGACTTATATCAGATAACCTCTGCTACAACAGCCTCATTTTCAACTGGATTCATTGAGCAGGTAGAATAAACCATCTTTCCACCCACTTTAAGCAATGCTACACCTGCAACTCAAAAGATTAAGATGATTAGTCGTTGGGAATCTGTAAAATAACATCCAGAAAAGAAACCCTTAAAGACAAACAGCATAGTGAGCAGATAACAAATCTCTTCATAAAAAAATGCTGTTGAGTGTACAAAGTACATTCTCAATGGAAACAAAGTGGTTTAGCTTAAGGTATTGTCAATTGAAAGCAATATTTGAGATATACTAACAAGGAAATTAAAGAATGCAAAAGTATATACACATGTTTTCCATTTAGAGTATAGCTTACTCAAGAAAAGCCCTAAATTAATCTAAATACAAACAATTGACAGACAACTGATAATAGAATTAATCTAAATATTTTCTTCTTCTAGGCAACATACCAACAGCATGCTAAGAATTAACAACTATCGTATCGATATGAAAGCTAAGAGTTGAAACCTACAACAGGTTAACTAATAACAGTGCATTACTTAGTAGCTACAACAAAGATAACGTATTTGAGAATCCAGTATGAAACAAGGTCATAATATTATTACCGCGCATCGCGATCTCAACTTGAAGACGATGAAGGCCATTACCCATGCCTGCATTCCTGTATGTAAATCATGTCTATGTAATCCTGTCTGATAGGTCAACTGGAGAAAATTGAACACACTGAAGAACAAAATAATATCTGACCATTTCCTCCAGATGTCAGGAGCTTTCCTGAGAGTGCCATCACCACTACAAGGAACATCACACAAAATCCGATCAAACTGCAAACTACTTTTCATAAGTTCTTTTTCACCTTTTAAAGTTTCCTTGTGATCCTTCAAACAAGGATAAGTAGGGAAGTATTGTGCTTCATGGTTAGTTACTACTAAGTTGGCAGTACTCATCCGTTTTGTCTGATGGATAAGAAGATTGCATCTTTGAACATCAACATCATTTGCTATTACCTATATCATCATGCAAGAAGAATCATTAGAGAAGACTGTATCCTTAGATGTTACTGCATGCTTCCTGAGAATGATAGAAAAGAATGACAAATAATTTAAAAATATTAAGAAAAGGCAAACAGATTGGAAACAACCAGCCCATTTGGTAGTAGTCCAGGTTCAATTGAGTGGTGTATCATTTCAAGCAGCTGGAAAGTTTTAGACCCTGGAGCCGCACACACTGCAAAAGAAAGAAAGTTAACAAGAAAGCAACATAAAGCCGAATGAGAATTGTCATGTATTTTCAACATAAAATATGGTGCCACCATCAACCTAATGACCTTATTTGTTTGTCACAGAAAAATGATGAACCCTAATGTCTCCAAGATGACTATCGCTTCAGATACTAACAACAAGTGAAGGAAAAAAGATTCAACATAGTATGATGAAAATGTGGATTTAGTATGAGATAAAATAAAATGATCATCAATAATCCTATAACTGGAAATGACCAGAATGTGAGCTTCACATTGGTATGAAAGATAATAGAATAAACTAACAGCCAAGGTTAGTGATACCGAGCCGTGCCGGTCGGCACTAGCGGAATTTACCATTCGGTTCAGGTTATTTGGTTTATTTTATTTTTCTTTTCTTCTTTCCCTTTTAGCTTTGTCTTTTTAGGTTTAGAGATACGAGTTTAGGGATATTTTCATCTTTTTAGGTTTAGTGTTTCCTCTTTTATATTTTTTTACAGTTAATTCCTTTCCCTCCGGTAATTTCTTTCCCTCTTTCATCTATTTCTTTTCTTCCTTCCGTTTACAAAATAACCGACAATGACTAAGGATTGTTACAGAAACTAGGGGGGGAAACTTAGATGAAGATGAATTATTCGAAAAAGTATCTATAACAATCAAATTTGGAACACGACTCAAAATTTTAAACCTTGCTAAGAGCTATAGGCACTTTGTGCTAAGGAAAACCAAATATTTGGAAAAGAGGAAAACACTATGGTGTTACCATCATCCTAATGTGCAATTTTGGATTTCACAGAAACTGAGAAAACCTTAGACCTGCTGAAGGAAAAAATATGACTCCTTCATAGTATGATGTCTAGATACTTACTATGAGAATAAAAGTAATCATCAATAATGCTATAAATTGAAAACAACTAGAATGTTGAGCCTCGCATGGTACGAAAGATGATAAAACATAGTAATGGAATTAAACATGATGCTGAAGCAAATCAAGTATTTGGAGTTCTAAGTAAACCTTAAAAGGGAGGGAGCACTATGGTTCTATCATTAACCTAAAAAACATATTTGATTTTCACAAAAAATAAGAAAATCTTACAACACCATGACTACGAAATGATTTCATAGTATGATGTAAATGTGGACATAGTTTCGCCATATAATTGTCCCAACTATTTGGAGTCATACACGTGGGCAGTGGGCTTAATTTGAGAGAAAATAAAATTAATCATCAATAATGTTGTAAACTGAAAACAATTGAGAACATTGTGCTTCAAAATTGGTATGACATGAATAAAATGGAGTAATGCAGTTGAACACTTTGTGCTGAGACAAATCAACTATTTGGAGTTCTCAGTGAACCTTAAACAAAGTAAAATACAATAAAGGTAATATTATGAAATCCTGGAAAGTATACTTCTTAGTCCTGTTCATCTAAGAATTCTGCTGAATTTACAGAATAAACTTCATATGTTCACAAGTATATAAATAAAAGAGAAAGTAACATACTGTCGAGTATATAGTGATCTGGATGAACATCTAAGAATAATGGAGGCACCTGTATAGATATTGTAGTTTAAATTGTAGAGAGTAAAGCATAGAAAATTTACTATAAGTAAATTAAGAAAAACAATTAACCACCATGCTAACAGCTTCCTGCCTTGTTATATTTCCAACTTCATTTTCCTGCTTTAAAAACTCATGGAATCTGGAAGAAATGAAGAGGGTATATAATAATCAAGCATAAAGACATTGTAAAAGTACGCTGATTATCATGTTTACTTATACATCTTCTCTTACCTATTAAGCAATAAATATTTATTAGAAAAATATACTAAGTGATATTGTTAAATTAAAAATATCAGAGTAGTGTCATGCAAGGAGCGTCTAACAATCACTCAAGGTATGCCCGGAATTATGTATAAACAAAATTATAAATGTCACCAGGGAATTGCTCATAAAAGAATCCACTAGCTAAAATAAAGGTAGCACTGGTATAATGTTTTCCTTCAATCTTCAATGAGAAAGGGAATCAGTCAATACCAGATTTCTTGTCTAATAGAGGACCTACAACTTTATCAAAGGAAAAAAAAGTAATATATATATATATATATATATATATATAAGAAATTTGCATTTACCATTTCTGGTTTAATGATACCTATATGACCTTCAGTGCTAACTGTGTTACTTCTTGGACCTTCTATTGTTACCAACTAATAAGTGATGCAAACAAGGAATAGACATTCACTAAAATTCTTTTTGAATTTTAATTAACATTATTAATTATTCTATTTAAGGATTGGGTATTTTTTTAATTGGTGGTAGGATGTTTTACTTTGGGATTAGTTTTTATATGTATCCATTGATCTGATAAAAGTTATTAGGATTATTATAGTTCCCCATTAATGTATGTTATCTTCTGCAGATTCTTCCACCACATTACCACTTTCATGACATTATTATGCACGGGTAGCCCTACAACGCATGTTTTTTCATTAGTTGTAAAGACTAACCATAAAGAAAGGACACAAAATCAAAGTGCAAAATGAGAAATATAAAGTGGATGAACTTCTTACTATTGGTAGGAGTATCCAGAGAAGAAAGATAAAAATAAAAAACATTGCTAAGCAGAGTTGATGAAACAATTGTTTGTTATGCTTAGAAATGACAACCTGATGATGACAACTTTCCAAGAATTAAGTTTTCCTAGCAAAGAGTGATGTAAACTACCAACAGGCATAGAATAGAATTTTAAATTTTTTAATTAATTTTAGTAATGTTTTATTTTATGATTGGTATCTTTAGATTTATTAGCATAGTATTTTAATTTGGTAATACTTTAATAGGTGTCTTTTAAATCGATAAGATTTTTAGGGGATTATTACGTTTCTATTTCTTCTCTAGTTTATTATTTAAGTTTATAAAACTGTCATATCTTTTTTCGGTTTTCAATCAATAAAATTCTCCTTTGATTAATATATGTGTGGATTCTTTTTCTCTAAGAGGGATAGCTATCCCTTTAGTTAATCAATCATCTCAATTATTTTATTAATTTTATCTCAATCTTCTTTATAACTTGGAGGTTTGTTTCAACGTTGCCTCTCTCAGCATATATAAATTTTTTGGCAATCAAGAGTCAAGAAACTGTTATAAACGGACTCATACAGTAACCTTAGTTCATCCGGAATTTGTATTAGTGCTTTAAGGTTAGGATAACCATTCAAATCGCTAGATTCATAACCAAAGAAAGTTTAGTAATCCAATTGAAGAGTCCAGAACTCACTTTCAAGTCCACACCATAGAAAAATAACTATGGGTTTGTGAGCTAAATATTAAAAAAAAAAAAAAATCGCCTTCAGATATAAGTGAACAAGAATAATAATGGGAGCTTCAGAACAAGTACTCATAAAATTGGCTTTCATTTGCTGGCCTATAAAAGAATGTCATTAGCATGTGTGGTTGTATTTGCCATAAGAAACTTTTCTCTAATTTATTTTGTGCATTATACCCAACAAATAGTGTTGAGGAAAAAAATTGAAACTTTGAAAGTTAGTGTGCATGTCTAAGAAACAAACAAAATTATACATAAAACTTTTTATCATTAACATAAAGATAAAATGTGCAAATAAATTTATAATATTTTTTATTCTTTTTTTCCAAACAAAAAAGAGAGGAAAAAACTTTTTGTCAATGTAATGAGTATCAATTCACAAAATAACTTTAGGTTAGTACCTCTCAAGAGTTTGACTTTTCCTAAGTTGCATTCTTGAAAAATTCAGGTGCCAAGCAAGGTTGTCTGGATACCAAGGCAAAGATCTAATTGCTTCGACTTCACATTCGTCATTGACCTATCAATCAAAGTTCATTATTAGTCAAAATGAAATAACAAAAGTGAAAATGATATACAACTCAAGCATTGAACTTTTAGAAAATATGATGGGTACCTCATATTTCAGGGATTTTATGAAGTCATTTTCCAGTTGCAACAGAATGTCCTTACAAAACTGGCCACTGCGTCAAAGTAGCATCAAATTTCTAGTTTGTATCATCTCAGGTCATAACCTTAAAGCAATGAAGCTTAGAAAGGAACAAGAAAGACCAAGAACAAACAGGCACAGTTGCAGATCATATATGAGGACATGCAAATTTATTTTTAAAATTACAGCATTTCTTTGAAATTAAGTGATCATAAACAGAATTTTTCTATTATTCCAGTCCGTAAAAAAGAAAATATGTGAAAGATGAATTGAATCATCATCATGGATGCATAAAATTAGCAATGTGGGCAAAATACTTCAGGATGATAAAGATGTGTGAATAAATGAATAAAGAAATCTGAATAAAAGAAATCTGAAACTGAAGGAACCTTGAGTAGTTCTCTGCTAGAATAGCAATAGTGGAACTAAAGTAAGCTAAATGTGCAATGCAAGATGGACGGCCAGAAAGGAAGCTATGAGGAGAACAACCTCACAAGCTCAATAGTACACTGAGAGCATTTGAGTCAATCTCATCTACCAAAGCAGCCCCCTCGACCTCGCTATTGACCTCTTTGAGAATACAACATCAACTGTCCACAAAAATAAGCTGCCATGGATCACCAAATTAGATCAGCTACATAAGCTGAGAAAAAGGCTAAGACGTTTTAGGCTGGGCTGAGTTAAAGTTGCTGCTATATCCCAGATTTTGGGAATACAGAGGCGAGGAGGAAGCTGTTGATCCAAAAGAAGACGTTGGTGATATCATCCATGAATAAATTCAAAGGTGTCACTGACTAGCTGGGATTTGTTCACTCAAATCTTCTGTGAGGAAGCAGCACAGTGACTGAGTGAAGTACTGGAATTCAAGGAGTCGGCTCACCAATGTTGTCGGCTAAACTGCAGCTCTTGATGGAGCCAATGTTCAAAATCTCAAGTCATGCCAGAATTTCAGTGTTTAATTGCAACAATACTATTTCAGTATCGTACCGACATTTCGATGCATGATAAATTTGAGGTTGAAGGAGGAAGGAGATGAAGCAAAGGAAATAAACATTTTCTATGCCGAGTGACATCAAGTTTAGGAAGTGATTGTAGTCTGATATAAAAAACAATTAAAAAATAATTTTAAAAAAAAACATACTGAAGAACAAGAGACTGGTAGAAAGGATTGAGAACTTATTGGTTTCGTGACTTTAGGATGCCAATTCTCATAATACAAGTTTATTGGAAATGCATGTGTAAACAAATTAAAAATAGCAACAACAAGAAATCACCTCGAATTTATTCGAAATGCAGCTGGAAGTGGCTTTCTGAGCATAGAAATGAAGTCTTCCCACTCATCTTCGGGCACAATATGTTGCTCCTATAGAAGGTTGAAACCATGACATTTTAGGAAGCATAGGATATAGGTAACAACAAATTCTACTCAAAATTTACCATCTTTGTTCTAAAGAATAAAGATACAACATAAAAAAAAATCTCATTGTTTCATGTCCATGATAACACCCATGGAGATAGGATTATCTTATACCACTAGCACACAGCAAATATCAATGATGTACCCGGAATTTTTGATATGCAATGCCACTGGCACATGGCAAATATAAGTGATGTACCATCTACCAAGTATATCCACTTAAATTCTTACAAGATCACGGCATGCAAAACCCTTTGAATCCATTTTTAATGTTAATCACTACACAATTGTCTTGTCATCAATATGAAGAAACTAAGTCAAATATACACGAGATTTGATGAACATGAGCCTTAGAGAAATCGTGCATTTACAGAATGAATTTGTCCAATACTATAAAATAGTTGGAGCAGGCAGAGAGACGAGGAAAAGGTTCAATCACAATATTGGAAGTGAAATAAACAGAGATACACATTTATACAAAAAAAAAAAAAACCTTTCTTTTCCAACAGTGCACGGATCCATTAGAAATTGACCGTGGGTACAGCAAGCAGTAAAACTTCATCGAGCAAGATCACGACACACAAGATCGGAAGGATCTCGGCGTACGATAATGTGTTGAGAGTAGACCTTGTAGTACTCGTCGAAGTTGGCGTTCTGGGTAGCGAAAGGCTGCCACGTGGGGTTGGGTTTGTCGGCGGCCGAGGGGTCATCGGGTCGGGCCTCCTTGTTTCCGTACTTCCAGACGTTCTCCCGGCCCTGCTTGAAGTGCCGCCGCTGTGTTCGACCGCGCTTCCGCCCGCCGCCCATCTCCACCGCGCCGCGAATTGCGAGAGTGTATGCCGAAGCTAAGGGTATTCGTAGTCGATTCGTGCTTCGCATTTGTCAGTTACCCTTTTAAACCGCTTCGCATTTTAATCGGGGCTCGCTTCGAAATCGCGGTCCAATTTGACTTGAACCGGGGCGTCAAGGACTAGGGTTTACTACTGGTTCACGGACTGGGGCATGCGCTGGCTGGAGCCACTAGGTCCACAATAAATCACTTTTCTAATATACCTACATGTAAGGTTGGTGGGGCCATTTGGATCCTCTAGACCACAACTCTTAAATTGCCCCCGATCCAGTGCATTACAGTCATTAGATCAGAGATAAAATCTAAGTAATAGTCCCCTCTTGATCCGATCCAATGGCTGTGATGTACTAAACCAGGGATGGTCCAAGAGTTGTGATTCAGAGAATCCGAACTGTGGTGGGGCAATTGTCTCCACCTCAAGTTTGTAACTACTCTCATTCATATATAAAATTATAAAATATTAAACTTTGCCCTACTAAAAAAATAAAAATAAAGGTAATATTTAAAAATTAAAATTATTTTTTATAGGTCAATTTTTTTTCCCTCATATCACTTCTCTTGCAATTAAGGCTGCAAATGAGTCGAGCCGCTCGTAAGCGGCTCGGTCAAAGCTCGACTCGAGCTCTAAGTTGACTGAGCTCGAGCCAGCTCGTTTAATATTCGAGCCGAGCTCAAGCTCATTTAATACTGGCTCGAGGGCTCGTCAAGCTTATTCAATATTTTAATATTTAAAATAATTACTACTTTAAATTTAAATAATAAGTTTTGAAATTTTTTAGCTAGAAGGTTTTGTTAATTCTTTGGATTTGCACGTGGTGCAAGGTTCGAACCTCAGCTTGTGCAGATTTTCTTTGTTTTTATTTTGATTTAGGAGTTGAGCCGAGCTCGAGCCTATGATTAGATGGCCGAGCTCGAGCTTAGGTTCACAAGCTCGCTCGAGTTCGAGCCGACTCAAGCTCAGCTCGGCTCATTTGCAGCCCTACTTGTAATGCAACCCTTATCTTATATCCCTCTACCGCTCCACCATTTAAATATAATTTGTCTCATCTAATATAAGAGGTCTAACTTCGCCCTTAGAAGATTTCATTAATATTAAATCCTCCCCCAATATTTTTAATTTTATCTTTTGATAGAAATATTTGTAAGATCAATTCTTATTTAGATCCAACCTTTCCATCCTTTACGTCCTTGGCATTTTGATATCCTTTCTTAAAATAGTCCAACTTTTCTGAATCATAGGATAAATTGGGCAAATCTTTTGAATTGGAGATTGATTAGTAAAATTGAAAATTGTGTAAATTATTTGAGTAAAATGCGATATCACTCTTTCAAATGGTCATGTATCGTTGATCTAATACTAAGATATAGATAGTTAAATTTTGGAGAATATTTTATCCAGCATAATAATCTTTTACATTGGGAAGATTAAACATCCAATAAAGTATTTTTAAAACCATTAATAATTAACCTAAATCATAGTTAGTGGTCTCAAATAAGACTAATTTTTTAGAGGTCGACTTCTAAATAGCTGTCATCCAAATTTATCTAATAGAAAAACTAAAGGAAAGATCCTCTCCTTTTAAAATTAATCGCGCGGATGTCAAATATCCAGATTATTCAAAAAAAAAAAGAGTTGAATTTAATCCTCATTATTCTTTTATGTCCCTCAAATGTTCATATTCTTCTCCAAAACATGTAACCTTTCTAAATCATAGACATTACTCTCTTGAAAATGCATGACTTTAAGATCATCCAATATAAGATTTTTGAGAAGTATGTGAAATTAAAAAAAAACGTTGAAAAGAAAAACTCAATCATTATGGACACTAGGTTTGAGATATATTTATTTTAAGAATATTAGTAAAATTTTAAAGCTGTTATTTTCTCATAAAATTAGTAAATGAGTGGGACCATTTATTAATAAATAAAAATATATGATTTGATAATGTAGGGTCCATAAAAATAATTATAGAAAGATTTTTT
The DNA here is from genome assembly GCA_037177295.1 of Kaempferia parviflora. Taxonomy (NCBI): domain Eukaryota; kingdom Viridiplantae; phylum Streptophyta; class Magnoliopsida; order Zingiberales; family Zingiberaceae; genus Kaempferia; species Kaempferia parviflora. The sequence goes on along the minus strand of JBAMIE010135874.1, from coordinate 1,296 downwards.
TAATAGCATAGAGAATAGTATATTTTTGATGTATTATTGATGTGGAATATTAGGGATTATAAAAAAAATTCATTTAGAATTCTAACTATTAGAGATGTCTTAACAAAAAAGGTTAAAATTTTAGAATGAAGATTGGTTACTGAAATAAAAATGGTTGAAATGGTTAAAAATTACTTTTTTTTAGAGATTGTGATCACAATCTATGCTCTCACACCTACAAATACCCGAATATGAGCATGGATGACAAATTCTATCTTTTTTTTCCTTTATCTTGCTTTCATAGCATCAGGACTGTATCAAAGAAGCTTTTACCCGACCACTCTGTCCTCAAGATTGGCTCAATTGGTGGGTGTATGAATAATGGCTGTAAAAGTCGGGGTCAAATCTTGACGGTAGATTTCATCACCCTTTGTTGAACTTACGTCTATGTACTTATCAGTTTGGGTTTATATATTTACCTCCCTTTATATTCATGGGACCAACTCTAGAGGCTGCTGATATGCTAATTTTGCATTTTTTTTTTATTCGACCACTCTAGCCCTCCTTGGCATTTGTTCTGTGCATGGAGGTGTCACGTCACCATTTAGATCGGAATGGGGGTACGGAGCATACAAAATTCTTATTTTGCATCATTCTCACAAATATATTCCATCTTAATTTATTCCACTTTATTATTATTTTTTTATAATGGCACAGCAAGATAGACGATCTTCCTCTTAGTTCGCCTACCGAATAAATTTGAAATACAACTTATACACACTTAGAGATCGACCTCTAGAATATTCATCTCTATTAGAATTCCACTCCAACAAATTTAACGTTTTTTAATGCACAATTATTCTTTCTACGGCGCACATTGTACGTTACGTTGCACAACTGCAAGCTATTAAAAGTCATACGATCAGTTAAGAGCATTCAAGTGTGTATCATGCGCTAGAGTTAACAGCATTCACAGTTGCAGTTAAGAACATTCATAGCTCACTGTGTGCGTTACGGTTACGAACATTCACAGCGCCTTGTATGTGTTACAGTTATGATCATTTAAATACCACATACACACAATTATAAAAATCAAAACTCAAACAATTATAATACCACATATAACCATAAAAACCACACTTAAGGAAAAAAATAATTCACTTAGTAAGAGAAAACAATCCAAATTAATAATAAAAAAATTCACTTAGTAACATAATTTCTTTTCTAAAAAATATATATATAACTTTTAAATTAGTAGAATCTATTGCTAGTGTCACAAGTTGTAACGCCCCAAAATTTCCAGAAATAGTTTCATAA
>JBAMIE010135770.1:0-15838 GCA_037177295.1 Kaempferia parviflora | reverse complement strand
AATGTGGCCCAAAAATTTTGAATTTGAAAACTTTCAAACCTGACCAAATTCCAAAAAGACCGAATCTGAATTTGATTTTTTTTTTTTTTTTTGGACGACTCGAGTGGAGTTGTCAGTCAAATTCATTTTTGACATCTCTCCACTAAATTCGGATCAATTTGAGTCAACTCAAATTCGGCCTGAAAATTTTTAACCCGAAAACTCTCCAACCTGACCCGAACCCAAAAATACCGAACCCAAACTTGATTTTTTTGGACGACTTGGGTGGAATTGTTGAGGTTAAATTCATTTTTAACATCCCTAAATAAGTTTAAATTTAAAGTTTAATAAACTAATTCAAAGACAAGTTCAAATTAGGCTAAATTCATTAAAATAATAATAATAATAATAATAAATCGAACCAAATTTAAATAATTATTTCAAAAACTTATTTAGTTAGGTTGAATTTGATTTGACTTAATTATCTATGAATACCTTAGAATTTAGTTTGGTTTGACTTGTTTACCACCTGAGGTTTAACAAATTGGCGAACCGGTTCACTTTGAGCTGATCTGATTCGGTTTGAATTCCGGTTTTTTTGTTTTTTCCTTCTTTGGCTTTCATTATTCTTCGATTGCTTCTCGATCTTTCCCTTTCCTCGTCTTCTCGCCCAGCTAGATCGAATTCATGCCTCGCCGATGAGCCTCCTCCGCGATCTGGTCGATTCCTTCTCCGGGTTCTTCTCCCCCTCAGCCGACAGCTCGCCGCCGAGCTCCTCCACCAACGGCGCCACGGATTCTCTACCCTCCGCCGCGCCTCCCGATGTCGTCGCCGAGCGCGTCGCCCTCAAGCTCAAGGGCTACTTCGAGCTGGCCAAGGAGGAGATTGACATGGCCGTCCGGGCCGAGGAGTGGGGCCTTGCAGACGACGCCATCGCCCACTACCGAAACGCGCAGCGCGTCATGCTCGAGGCTAAGGCCGTCCGAGTCCCAGATGTCCTCTCTTTGAGGTCGGACATTCGGCGGGATTTATTGGTCCAATGATATTAAGGTTTTAGGGGGTTTCCTGAGCCCGAGCTGATGTTTTGCTGTTGCAGGGAGAAGAGCCAGGCTAACACCTATCGGCAAAAGATATCAAAATGGCAGCAGCAGGTCGCGGATAGACTACAGGTGCTATCGCAGAGGACAGGTAATACTTTTTATGGAAAGCAAATCGATTGTGAATGTTTCTTTCTAAAACATCTTTTCCGTGTTTTCCTAGAAAACTAACTATTTGCTCTTCTTCTTTCGCATGATAAGCTGAGCCGTCCACTAAGGTATGCATCTCCTAGTTGAATTGTGAGTAATTTCTCAACTATGAAGTCAATTTGAATGCATTCAAACACAAGCATCATTTTCTGGTGCAATTTGAGAGATGGATGCTAGATTCATGTGCCCTATGACTTATCTAGAGATTTGCAAAGCAGCTATATATTATTTTAGTCTCTTCTCTAGCTTTATATGCTGCCGTTGAGAACTGAATAGGAGTACTTAATATTTTTAATTTTCCTTTCAGGTATTCAAATGTTTTTGATTGCTAAAAAATCTGTTTTTGAGATAATAAATTGTCACAGGAGTTCTTTGTTTTGTTGTTGAGTTCAACAATAGCTGCTGAATATGAATCTCCCATGTTTCCTTTCTCTCAATTGCCATTGTATACTTTGTAGACCTACCCAAGCACTAGTTCAAGCAGACCTATCATGTCTAGGGTTCCTACTGCACGGAAAGTAACAAAAATCTTGCCTAGTCAGAAGAATGATATTGAAAACTCAAAGCCGGTATCCAAAAATCTGGATTCCCGTCTGGTTGAAATGATTAACACTGCAATAGTGGACAGAAGCCCTGCTGTTAAATGGGGTGATGTTGGTATGAAATTATTAGATCATAATTAAATTGTATTTTGAAATATTTTCTTTCAAATATATTTTCTAAGTTGGTATATACCCATTTTTGTTTAATGTGAAGCTGGTCTTGACAAGGCTAAGCAAACTCTTATGGAAATGGTAATTTTACCGACTAAAAGAAGAGACCTTTTTACCGGTCTTCGAAAACCAGCTAGAGGTACATTTTTTGTTGATATTTGCAAACTTTGAATAAGAGGAATCCCTGACTTTCGGATTTCAAATTTGTATATATTAGGTCTTCTCCTCTTTGGTCCACCTGGCAATGGGAAAACAATGCTTGCCAAAGCTGTTGCATCAGAATCAGAGGCAACGTTTTTTAATGTTTCTGCTTCATCTTTAACTTCAAAATGGGTACATGATATTGCCTTTTATAGATTTTTTTTCTTGAAAAAAAAGAGGTTGTATGTATTATTTATCTGGAAAATTTGATGATACTATCTTCTGTCATTTTCAATTATTGGTGAAATAGGTTGGAGAAGCTGAGAAGCTTGTTCGAACTCTTTTTGAGGTTGCTGTTGCTAGGCAGCCATCTGTAATCTTCATGGATGAAGTGAGTTATTCCATACATTATACACATGCATATATAACATGATAGGTTATTTAAATGCACTTCATCATTTTTTAAAATAAAAATAAAAATAAAAATAAAACTTGTAATTAGGATTAGAAAGAGTTACTTTATCAAATTAGGGAATTCTTGACAACTATAGCTTAGTATGATGGTAGATGGAAATAAGCCTCGTGGCACACAGATTAGTTTGTTGTTCTTTGTAATTCATGAAAAAGAGATGATTAGGTGGTGAAAAGTTAATAATGAGACCACAGCTATCATACTTCTTGAATCATAGAATCCAATAAGCTATGTCTAAAATCACCTAGGTTTATGAATGTTTAACATTTGTCTTTTAATTGAGGTTTCAATATAGTTTTTCTCATGAAATAAAAATAGTGTCAACAAAGTGGATAGTTTCTGAATCTTCAATATATTTGCAAAAAAAATTTGCCAGTTAAAGTAGCCTAATTACTGAGTATGGACTGGAGTGCAAAACATCCCTGTTTTTCTTGAAGCTTACATTTAGTAGATGCATTTTTTTGTCAAGTTATAACTTTTCTTCTTGATCAATGTTTGGCATAATTCTTTGTTGACTGATAAAACAATCCGAAGAATTCAGCAGTATGAATCCTTGAAATAAAATCGCTGAAACCTGGTACTGTGAAGATTCTAAAGTAGGAGGTAGAAGTTAAGAAAGCTCAAAAACTTGTAATGCATATCAAAGATTCTATAATGAGGAAATGCTTCTAGGCTATTAGTAAATTGGCATGTATCCTTGTTTCCTTCCTGAAGAAGCTGTTAGATACAAGCAAGTATTCTTGCTACTCCTTCTGAATTGTTTGATTTAAGTATGTGGATAGTTAATGATTTTATTCTTTTGTCTTTAGTCTTTACCATATGGATTAAAGGAACATCAATGTGGAAACTGTTCCTAGAATCAGATTGCAGACTTTTCAAACAGTGTTTTTAGATTTTGGATGTTAAACAATATTTCCTTTTTAAAAATCATGATCTATGAATTTCATCAATTATTCTCACTAAGAAACATGTTTATTTTCCTTGGGGGTTATTGCCTGTTTTTTCTCATATGAAAAGTTAAGATTAATCTGATTAAGTTTGCATTTTTCATTCTGAAGCTAGACAGTGTTTTGTCCAATAGAGTTGCTAATGAGAATGATGCAAGTAGAAGGCTGAAGTCAGAGTTCCTAGTCCAGTTTGATGGGGTGACTTCAAATCAGAATGATTTGGTAATCGTAATTGGTGAGGACATGCCTCTCCTAAAATACATATTTTAAGTCATATCTGATGCAGCTTTATATACTTTGCACATATATTGTGTTCTGAGGTTAAATATTTTTCCAGGTGCAACTAATAAGCCTCAGGAATTAGATGATGCTGTTCTACGTAGGCTGGTGGGTAAAATATTAAGACTTGACAGACTAGAATAAATTTGTTACATGGGTTTATATTCTTCTAGGACTTTCTTCCTATTGCTTATATGTTTAGTTTAACTTAAAGTCAATGTCAGGTAGCATATGTTGATAATTGATATATCCTGTAAAAGGTGACCATAAAAAACAAAAGAGGAAACTTGCATCTCATTGTGGTTTCATCATTGGGCCTCATTTTTAATGTTTGCATGGTTGCTTATCACGACCCTGTGATCCCATGCCTTGATCGATACTGTGACCTGCCATGAATTGACCTGAACCATGTGGGGCTTGGTCCATTTGACACTTATAAATTCTGATACTGCCTTATCTTGATATACATGTTTTAAAAAAGTAGGAAGTGAGAAAGATAGCATAAAACTATATCTCTATCAGGTTTAGCTGACTACGTGTTAAACCTAAGACAGGTTAGGTTTTTTATAACAAACTGAATATCAAGATATTTTTTCTGCATCTTCTTCCTAACCTGGTGTCTTGGTTGATCTCAGCACTTAGACAATACCATTCTGGTCATTGACTAAAAACCAATATGGAAAACTAGCACTTTAAACTGTGGAACAGCCTATGGTACGTTCACTGAAGAGAATTCCATTGAATTGGATGCAAGGTAACTCTTGCGTCTGGTGATGAAAACACACTGTTGAACAGAAGGTCAATTAAAATCAATTGCCTCTCCTTTCTCCTGTTGAATTTAAAATACCAATGTATTTGTTGGTTTGTCTCACCCCACTAAACTGACAAGGGAATACAGGACTTGTGAGAAAAAAGAAACATTTGCTGAATAATTTTAAGTTAAAAAAAATATTGTGTTTGCAAAGTAGTTTTAGCTGCTTTGCCTATCAGATTATGATATTCTTTTAATTTGGAAATTAACCTTGGGTAGAATTACAGCATGTCTACACTTTTTAAATTCTTTTGCCAAAATGAATATTGGATATTGTGCTTTTACCTTCTCATTAATATGCAATTGATGATCAGGTTAAGAGAATATACATCCCACTGCCAGATGAAAATGTGAGGAAACTTCTCCTCAAGAATCAACTAAAAGGAAGAGCATATTCCTTGCCAAGTAAGCATAAAATGGCTGTTTCCATAACATCACACACACACACACACACACATTTTATTGGCATAACCGAAAGCTTAAAAATTCAAAAAAATAAAAATAAAACAACATTGGCGCCGAAGAAGTCCGCAACATATCTCCGTTCTATATATATATATATATATATATATAGCTGATCTTTCGTTCAATCTTAATACTTAATTTACACTGCAGGTGGCGATTTGGAAAAACTTGCCAGGATTACAGATGGTATAATATCTTTTCCCATTTCATGCAGAATGAGATACTTGTCCTTTTTCACTTAATTGTATGGTTATATACATTCAGGGTATTCTGGGAGTGATTTACAAGCCTTGTGTGAAGAAGCTGCCATGATGCCCATCAGAGAGTTGGGTCCTCAGAATATTCTTACTATAAATGTTAGCCAGGTGAACATCAACCTTCCTATAAAGCTATCTTTTACATTTTAGTTAGTGTTTACAAGTTACAAAAGTTCATTTTGAGTTATATGTATGTGTCAACATAGTTATTGAGCCATGTTTATGTGAATCTTATCCTAACTGTTCGTGTTAGATTTATGCCTGATTGGACTAATTTGTTTCCACTTCGAGCATTGCTAGCTAGCTTATACATCCATACTGCTACGAAACTATTAATCCTGAACACTATCAAGTTGATTGTTCATGATGGGATAAAAACAAGTGTGATATCCTACTATGACGTTATGCTTTCTTAACGTCCGCATCTGAAATATCATGTCGGGTATGCAAAACAAGTGCTATGTTGTTTATTTGATGATAACCAATCTCTCTACTAATTCTTGCTTTTCTCGTAATGTGCATAAACTAACTCTTCCTATGACGGTGGCGAACTCTTTGCTGAACACAATTCTATAGAGGGTCCGTTGTAGAGATTTATATGTTATTTGTCAAATCATATTTCATAATTAACCATTAGTTCCGTTGTATTATACATTGAGCTCAGAATATATTAATGGGCGATATGAATCTCGGTTTCATTTGTAATATACAGTCCTCAACACGATACCATCATGAATGTAACAATGTGATATGCATTTATGTTTTATATTGACTAGAATAACTTGACTTATGATATAATTAAGATGGCACAAACACAAACTGCTGCCCTATATGTTTAGCTTGTTTGATGGATAAACATTAGAATTCTAAATCCTAATGCTTTTCTAAATTATAATTTTGTATTTAATTACCTTTGAATTCAGGTGAGGCCATTAAGATTCGGAGATTTTCAGAAAGCAATGGCAGTGATCAGACCAAGCTTACAGAAGAGTAAGTGGGAGGAGCTGCAGCGATGGAATGAAGAATTCGGTTCAAATTGATTGGCCATCATATGCGCCATGCTCAGCCTTATCCACTCTTTAACACTATCATAGAAAATAACAAGTCTGGGAGGTGTCTACTACCAATCTACCATTGCATATATTTCTTTGATGTAAATAACAAAACATTGATGATTAATGAATCATGAACTGTGAAAAATTGGAAATCTTCCAAACCAAATTTTTGATATTTTTTAAACAAGCAACCTCTTTTATCCCTAATAAAAAATGCCTTTTTGTTTTTTTTTTCTCAAATTATAATATATTTCAAACTGATATATTTCTATTCTTAAAAAAAAGAAAATTATTTTATCCTGGTTTGAAATCAAATTATTATTTTTTAATTTAACTCAGTTCAAAAGAATTAATTAAAAATTAATGTCATTAATAATTAATTTATAACTAATAACAAAATTTATGTCACTTTGGAAATAAAAAAAAAAAACTTCAGTTGACATGCTATTTATATATATAAATATATATTTCAAAATTTAAATAGTTTTGTTTGATTTAACGATTTTATCTAGTAATCAAACCAAAACTAAAGCGACAATTCCTGTGTCTAAAAAATTATATAAATATCGACAAAAAATGAGTAAGATAAGTATCATAAACATGCACAATCTATGGAAGCTGTTGAACTGTACAACTTGGGTATGCAACAGACATCCAATGAAGAATTAACCTCTTGAGTTTGAGTTTGCAATTGATCTCCCACAACAAACTCATAAACATTACCATCTACTTCAATCCAACTACATCCGGGAAGCTTTCTCATACTTTTCTCCCTCATCAACATCCTCAACTTCCATGCATCACCCCACAACCCTACACCGGCGTAGAGATTCGACAGGAGCACATATGAACTCGAGTTCCAAATCCTCTCTTCAGTTAAACATTGCACCAGCTTTTGGCCCATGTCAAAGTCCTGGTGATTCCGACAAGCACTGAGCAATGACCTCCACACCACATCATTTGGCTCCATCGGCATTCTTTGAATCAAACCCAAAGCCTCCTCCAATTTCCCTGCTCGGCCGAGGATGTCCACCATACATCCATAATGCTGGACTTTTGGCTCCAAGCCATGCTCTCTTTGCATCCTCTGGAAACACATTAGCCCTTCGTCCACCATCCCCGCATGACTACAAGCGCTCAAAACTGCAATGAATGTTATATCATCAGGCTTCAGCAATCGTCTCTCCATCTCCCAAAAGAATTTGAGAGCCAAATTGCCGTGCCCATGACAAGCAAAACCACTGATCATTGCATTCCAATGGTCCACACTGTTTCCTGAAATGTCAAACACCTTCAGCGCTTCATCTAGTCGACCACATTTAGAGTACATATCGATGAGAGCAACCCCTAGGTTACCATCCATAGACAAGTTGCTCCTCTTAATGTACTCATGAATGGATATTCCATCATTGATGCATCCTAGTTCAGTGAGCGCCGTGAGAACAGTCGCTAGAGTGGTATTGTCTGGAGCAGCATTGCCTTCGCCTCGCATTTTTGCAAAGAGATTCAAAGCTTCCCTGGAAAGCCCATTCTTGACATAGCCATCCATCATGGTGTTCCATGTGATCAAGTCTTTCTCAGTCATCGCCTCAAAGAGCTTCTTGGCATAGTCAATTCTTCCGAGTCCCATGTAGCCTTTAATCATGGTGCTGCAAGATATGACATCTCTTTCAGCCATTTTCTCAAACATGTCCTCTGCATCTACTACCCTACCGCACTTCACATACCCATCGATCATCAAGTTCCAGGAAACCATATCTCTCGCAGGCATTGAGTCGAACAGTTGGCGAGCAGCGTCAATGTTCCGGACAGACACTGTGTATCCACTGAGCATGGTGTTCCAGGTTACAACATTCTTCCTTCCACTGTCCATTTCGTCGAACAGCTCCTCCGCAGCGGACATCTTTGCCTCCTTGACGTACCCATCGATCATCGAGTTCCAAGCGACCGCGTCCCTCTCGAGCACTCTGTCGAACACCTTTCGGGCAATGTGGGGTAGCCCGCACTTGGAGTAGAGCGCAATCAAGCCGTTCTGGAGGTAAGGGTTGGAGGCGAGGCCGCTCTTTAGCAGAAGGCCATGGATCTGGGAGCCTTCTAGAAGTCGCGAGATCCGGGAGCAGGCGGTGAGGACGAGCGAGAAGGCGAACTCGTCGGCGGCGACGCTGTCGAAGAGCATGAGTGCGAAGGCGAGGAGGGCTTCGTGGGGATGGCTGCCGCGGGAAGAAGAGCCGATGAGAGCGTTCCAGAGGAAGCGGCGGTTGTCGGTGAAGGGGAGGGAGAAGAAGAGGCGGCGGGCGAGGTGGCGCAGGGGAGGGTGAGGGGAGTAGAAGAGGCGGCGGAGGAGTGGCGCGGGGCGGCGGCGGAGGAGGCCGGAGGTGACGAGGCGGGCGTGGAGCTGGCGGGCGTCGCGAGGCGTGCGGCATCGAGGGGGGAAGTCGAGTGCGGTGGCGGCTGCGTCCGGCGGCGAGTGGGAGCACGATAGGAAGAGTGGCATGGCGCTAACCGCGAAGCCGCCGAGGGAAACCTCACCCGTTCATCCAGAACGTGTGCCTCTCCCACTCACTGTGAAGAGAATTCATCTGGAAAGTTACAAGTACTAAATAACAAAATCAAGAAATTCAATTTAATCCTATTATTTATTAACTCATTCTAAATAGAATTCAATTTCTGATACAATTTATTCAATTCTATGAATTAAAAACTTTTCAAACGGGTGTCAAAATTAGCCTGACAAAACCCAAGCACTTGAATTACTAAAAATAAATACAATACAATCATATAATATCCACACAACACAACAAATAACTGTCATTCAGAGTAGAAACTAAACCAAGGAGTGCAAATCTCGACACAAGAAATTCTGTACAGAAAGCTCGCAAAGTTAATGGTGTACATAACTTTGCAGAACCCTACTACTATTAGGTAGAGAGTTCCCAGTTTTCAAGGATCAAGGATGCATCCGTATCCCGTCACTTTCGCCCAATGATGAGCGATACTCTCTCGAAGAAATCACAACACATAGCTGCACTAAACATAATGTCCTCCTTCATCCAATCCAAAGCTACACTTTCCAGTGTCCCCAGTGAAGTAACGTGATACATCCACTCACCTTCATCACTTTCATGTTGTATCCATGTTAAGGTAAAAGTGTAACCTGGAGCATGTCAAATAAGAGAAGCACATTAGAATGAACAATGCAAGTTACACTACAAATCATAACCTAGTATTTCTTTGTTGTAAACATTAGTAATAGTAGAACTGACATTTTGAAATATTTCCATACACCAAATTATTTTACATTTGTGAGAAACTTAATATAGAAGAGAGAATGATACAATCACCACCAACTTAAGAGTTGCACATGCACTTGGGCATTACAAAGAATATCGATAGAAAAAATGTAAAACCTAATTCTGGCAATGTAAGAAAAAGATATATTACCACTTGTTTTGTGGACAGCCGAAATACTGAGGCTTTCGATTTGATTATCAACATAAAAATCCATGCCAACTAAGAACCTCATAAGAGTTTGGAAAACAAAATTGCTGCAAGCCTCTGATCCATTATCTAAAACAAAGAAACGGACGCATTAAACACACAAAAATATAAGAGGTGCAAAACCAAGTGATAGTATATCCATTATACCTGAACTAGCAAAGTTTCTTCCGCAGTTCCCTTGCTATTCAATGGTTGAGAGAGGTAGAAATTTGATTTTGAAGTTAATCACATAAGCTGGATAATTACAGATATAAGTTCAAAATAATTTATTGGAGAGGAGTAACATTTGCTTACCATATCGGTACCAACTTTATTTTGAGTTACAATTTCCTGATATGACTCTGGTAATCTTTGTCCTTGTGGGCTTATAGTTATCTCTTGAGACCTAATTCTAGAATTGGTATTCGGAGATGTGATCAATAGGGTATCACTCGTATCATTTCTCTTTAGTACAAGATTCTGGAGTTTTTCAACTTCATCTGAAAGCTCTTTGGCTGTGAAGAAAAAGATTTAAATTTTATCAGTAGTCAGTACAATGTGGCCATGGAGAAATAAAAAACTTCAAACCCATAAATATGCTAGTAAGATAGCACCAAGAAACAACAGGTTTTGACTCTAGTGTTTTAACAAACATAGAACATTTAGTGCCTACAGAGAGAATCACAACAAAATGAATGTTTAAAAAGAATTCAACCCTGTATCACAGTTAGATAACCAATTTCAGTAACAAGTACACTAATATACCTATAGTTGCTGCTGGGGTACTGACTCATACTGTCTGGTGGTAACCAAAATAAAACATAAAAGAAATAAAGGCACCCGTCCATTGGTATACTAATAAGAAATGGTCAATAAGTTTCCCTTCAAAGAAAGGATGGTCAAGAGCCTGGACACTATATCAATGAATAAATACATAAGAAAATAATTGCAGATCAGGGAGGAGAAAGAAGAGAAGAAATTTAGGAAAATACACAGAAGCACATTGATCTGTTAATGTATCCCTGGTTTAGATACTGAATTTCAGACACATTGATCATTTTTGATTGATAGTTACATTGTGAATTGGTTTGATTATCTATGCACTTTAAACATGGAACACTTAATTGACTATTAAACACTCACTGTCCAGATTGAGCTATTTGGGAATAAACCAAGAGGTAGAAATTGAAAGAAAAATCTGTATGGTGCAGATATCTCTAACCATAAAGGAATCAGAAGATGTATTGAAAGAAACCTTCATTTCACAACTTCACAAGGAAGCAAGATTATTTGTATTAATCTCCTTTTTCATTTCATCAGGGGGTTTAATCATTCAGGCGACTCACAAAAGGAAGGCCAACCATACTAATTCTCAGGGGCAGCTTTCGATAAAATATAAAGCAAAGTAATCCCATCTGTGTGTAGTCCTAGACATGGCAAGATTTAGTTTGCATTGAGAAATAGAAAAACTACTATACTCCTGTTCTCAAGAATGATAAAGCATTTATTCGTTGAAATCATGGGTTTTTTCTTAGCAAATGTGGCCAAGACTCACCCACGTAAGGAATATTTCATCAGAATCTAAAAGCTCTAGATTCAAATACTATAAAAACAACAGAAAAATAAATTATCAAACTATGATAAAGCAAGCAGTCACCTTAAGGGGATTGATTTTAATGAAATAAAATTTATCGCTTCTATGTTTGATAAATAAAAATGCAAGACAGAAACATCTTGATCTAAAAAAACAAAATAAATACATCCTTACATTTCTTGCCCTCTTCAAGAAGTAAATTTTTGCATTCAGCATATTTCTCCTGAAATGCATACCTGCAATCAAATTCCTATAAAACTTATTGTTTCCTTATTTATGGATAGGACAGCTCCAATCAAATTAATCAGCATCCAATTAATTATTACAAATTTTGGTGAAGCCTCTTATTTTCTTTATTCAACTCTTCTATTAAGTCTTCCACAGCTACAATAGAGCAAAAATGTCAAGCACATGAATCTTATGCTATATAAATATCATTCTCTAAATATGACTTAATTGTTTGGGCAACTATATAAACCATACCAGACTGATGACTTCTCGACGCAGCATCTCTGGCATGGTTCCACTCTTCCTCTTGTGAGATCTTCCTTTTCTGAGGGTTGTGAAGAAATCACACAAAAGAACCAGTTTAGAGAATTAAAATGAAGCACTAGAAGGGGGGAGTACCTTCAAATTACTGTATTTTTCATACAGTTTGGAATTGAGTGATTCCGTCTGCATTAAGGAAATCAAAAGCACTTAAGTACTATGCATATGATCATGAAGAAGCATGGTCAAGAAGACAAAATAGCACAGAATCTAAGACTAGTTAGCTTCAAAGACCTCTTTTTATCTTGCTCCACTATCCATCAAATATATCATGTTAATTCCTCTTCAAAGACCGATAGCTCCTACCCACCAAACTTAAGGACGCACACAAACAAGACTAAATGACTTAAAATTTACCCAGAAGCAAACTTCCCAGTTAGAACGTGCAATAAGATGACCGGAAGTCTCCAATTTGCATAGATAAATTTGTGGATGTCAAAAGCACCACCGGAAATACAACTGCTGGATTAACCATACCATCATAAATTACAAACCAAATGCCAGTCCTTGAACCTTTTGCAAAATATTGATACAGAACCTTGTATTTGAATGTTACTGTGCAGTTTTCAGATTGATAACGGTGTTTTTTTTTACCATATCACCCAGAAGGACCTCAATCATACAGTTACTCACATTTCTCCCATGGAACACACAACAATCAAATACAAACCACCTCACAGGAATCTAGCTATGTTGGTTATGGATCATATGGGGAGCACAAAACCAGAAAATCTTTAGCCATTTTTTAAAATAAAATAGCCAAATCTATTCATTTAATCTCATAACAGACAGATACCCAAACTAGACTCCAAAATAACAATCTAAAATGATTACAGATTAGAATAAAATTTTGAAAATTCAAACAACAATTGACCATAGCGACAATCTGGCAATCAATCATAATTAACGATCATCAACATCTGTAATTCTATATAAAACAGTAGTTTGATGGAAACCAGTTTAAAAAAAAAATTAACCATAGCAAGTTCAATATCAATTTTCTTAACATAATAAATATAGGAAGCAGCAAGTAGTACAAATCTTCAAAAAGGAAAGATTTTGCTATACCTTAGCACCTGCGACAAGTTTGGTTGCCACCTGCTCCTTTTATCCCGCTTCTTAAGGCGATATAGGGAAGGCGGCGAAGATTTCTTGAGGAGAAAATGATGATATGTTCGATTCAGGTTTTCCTAGGAGGAAGATGAGGTCGACGGTGAAAATTAGATTATTAGGACAGGCGAGGCGACGGTGAGTCGGTGAGAGAGAGAACCGAAAGAATGGGCGGGGATTTTTCATTTTTGAAAAATGATTGGATTTTTATTTAGGCAATTTCATAAAAAGCCCCTGTTTTTTGTTTCTAGCCCAAAATAAAAAATTATTTTATTTTTTGTAAATTACCCATTTAAGCTCTTCTTTCTAGAAGTGGCCCAGCCCTAAAGTCTCCCCTTTTTTTCTCCAAATTTTTTTTTGTTAAAAAATATAATTTATCACTTAATAACTTAAATAAATATTAGAATAAATATAGCACAAAAAACTCAATAGTTTTTTTTTTATAATTCATATAACGAAGAACTTTTATCTAAAATTATTATATATTTTTTTTAAAAAAAATCTGAATTATTTAGATCGATAATGAGTTTGACCTAGTCCCCTTTTCCATCGGATATCGCAAGGAGAAGCTTCGATTTGCTGCCATCGCTTCTATTCCGAGCTTTGTCGGCGGTGGAGCTGAGAGGGGGAGGCGATGGTGTTCTTCTGGCTCACCGCCTTCTTCCTCCTCATCATCCTCATCGTTCTCGTCATTTACCAGGTGTGCACTCCTTCTTTCCCTAATAATGATTAATGGTCGACAAATTGCACTTTTCCCCTTCCCTAAATCCATTGGAGATTCATGCCCTATCTCATTCAGCCGTTTGAGAGAAGAAAATTTTCGTCTTTTTAGTTCTTTGTCCTCTTCTCGAGTTGGAACTGGTGAAGCTCCGGTTTGGATGGCTCATCTTCACTTTCTAGTTCTGCTGACTACAATAATTCAATTTTTTGAGGCCCCTAGTCTTCTTTGGTTGTGTCCCGGAGGCTGGAAATGGATGTTATTCTGACTTTGGTTGGAACCAGTGGTTTCGTCTAGTTTTGTTTCAGATAGCTGTTGTCTATTAGAGTGATTTCTAGTCTTTAATCTCATATTTATTTTCCATAATGGATAGAAAATTGTTTTTGTGATGAGGATCTTCGATTAGAATAGTGTGGCATTATGCAGTTAGAATTTCTCTTTCATGCATTATTTTGTTGAAAAAATTCACTCTTGATAAATTTTCAAGTTGTTAATTCATGTTGCCTCTCAATTTCAAGCAGCATTGAATCTCCAATTTAAAGAAATTCACCACATCATTTGTTTCATTCGGATAGATTCATTGTTATAACCTTTCTGGACTATTTTATGGCATATATCTGTGATTTTGGACGAATGCCCAACTGAGTGATGTTGTTGCATGTTCTGGATATGGCTAACCTGGGGGCTCATAACAAATTCCTTACCTTCAAAAAGGAAATTAGTTTTTTTTTTTTGGACTATATGTCAATGTCTTTTAGATTTATCTAATTTGGATTTTGGTGTTACTAAAAAAAAAATCGTTCAAGAATATTTCTCATTGATTTTAAGAATAATTACCTCACATGGTATTTGTTGTCCTATCTTCTCATATAACCAAGAAAATCATGTATTCTCCTCCCATTTGATGGGGACTTAGTGAATAAATCTGACTTAAAAATCAATTATATACTTCATCTTGAATATCTTCTCTATAAGCTCCTATCTTCTCTTTTTATATTTAGATATTATTTATTGGCCATGTCGGGCCATGGGGCTCTTTAACAGATTAGTTGAGAAGTTATGTTGTGCTGTGCTTTGACTTATTAGTTCAATCTTCCATTTTATTGGAGGGATGATGATGATTTTGTCAATGCGTTAGTGAGCTGAGGCCTTTTAGACACTTTATTTTTATTATTGTTATTTTTGGTATGAAGGATGCCTTAGGCTTTATTGAAATTGAAATTGATCATTACAAATAGATGAGATAGAGGAATCCCTAGTAGAAGAGCTCCCTTTAGGAGGAGAATAAACAAGTTGTGATTCCGATTTCTGAGGGGGTGATTTGAAAAAGGAATAAGAGGAACTACTTTGAAGGGCTTCTTTAGCCAACCAATCATACATATATTGAAAGACATTGTTTGCTCTGGATTTCCATTGTAATTTCTTATTTGTCGTACCAAGTTAAGTAGCATTCTTGCTACATATTCGTCTAGCTTTACTCACCTTTTCATGCCACCTGAAAACTATTTTTTCTGTTATACTTATAAATTGTTTGCATTGTGTTTTGCAGCTCATGTGCTTGGCTGACCTAGAATTTGATTATATCAATCCTTATGATTCAGCCTCACGAATAAATAAAGTTATATATCCAGAGTTTGGTTTGCAAGCGACCTTGTGCCTGCTATTTCTCTTGTCGGGAAATTGGTGGATGGTCTTGTTTTCTGCTCCATACCTTTATTACAACGTGAGATTGTAAGCTTCTGGTTGCTCACTAATATTTTCATGACCAGCTACACATTTTAGAAGGAAGCAAGACTCTTAATTTATTGTCAGACATTTCTTACAACTAACCTTGATTATCTTCTAGTGCCGTATGAAAGCCATCTTTTTGTACAGATTGAAACATGCACATATGTGACCATGCATATAATACACTCCAGAAAAAAATTTCCCCCAAAACATTTCATCAGTGATATTTGTAATTGAGACCAACATCAAACTCAAATCAAATCTACTTTGTTGCTAATTATCCTTAGGCAGATTGT
>JBAMIE010135563.1:0-15841 GCA_037177295.1 Kaempferia parviflora | reverse complement strand
TTTTGAAAGACAATATCACTATAGTTTTATTTTTGAAAGGCAGTACTGTGCTGGGGTGGTTT
This sequence comes from Kaempferia parviflora, assembly GCA_037177295.1. Lineage (NCBI taxonomy): Eukaryota > Viridiplantae > Streptophyta > Magnoliopsida > Zingiberales > Zingiberaceae > Kaempferia > Kaempferia parviflora. The sequence goes on along the minus strand of JBAMIE010135563.1, from coordinate 15,779 downwards.
TTTTTTTTTTTTTTTTTTTTTTTTTTGAAATCTAGCATGTGTTGTTCTTGGAATGTGATATTATAATAATTGATGAGAGGAATAAAATGAAAAATAAATATATATTTTTTAGAAAATTTCAAAGTCATTTGCGCATTTTGAAAATTTCATAATGCAAGTAGCAATGATAAGTGAACTGTCCATTCCCGTTTATTTATTGAAGTGGATAATAAAAAACTATATGTATAAGATTTACTTTTGGGTCGGTGTCCTGATTATCTTTCATGTGAAGGTCATCCACAGTAAGTATATAAGATCAAGTCTTTGTTAAATAGGGATGATATTATGTACATCCACCGTCGACCCTCATAAGTCAGGATGCACAGATGACTTCTAAGTGCCCTTGTCATTTTCCATGTGAGAGTCACCCATTGTGGTCGCCCAGGATGGATATGCAAGGTAAATTTCTTATTAAACAAGGCTGATATCCTGCACGCCCATTGTAGATGACCCTTAGGTTGGGGCACCCCAATCACTTCCGGGTGCCCCGATCATTTCCGAATGTACTGATCATTTCCGAATGTACCGATCATTTTCCATGTGGGAGTCGTCCATCATGATCGTCTACGGTGGATGTATAAGATATCAACCCCTGTTTAACCTTCACAGGTTAGGATGCTTGTTAGTGATCCGGACACTTAGATTATTTTCCATGTGAGAAACGCTTACTAGCTGACTGTGGATGTGTAGGTAAGAACATCTTCAATATTTAACCTTTAAATGAGAATTTTTTTTAGCTCCCAATGTGTCACATCAAAAAAGAAAAATCTTATTAGTTATTAATCTCCAATGGTTAAACTTAATGCAGTTTTTTTTAGTTTGTAATATGTCACATCAACGCCAAATGTATAGAAAATTATTATTCTCTACATAATAAAAAAACCTCAGTACAATTTTTTTTATGGATCATACATTACAAAGCGTATATTTTTATTTATTATTTAATATTTCTATATAATTTTTATTTAATATTTTAATCAATTATGATCTTTAATTTAATTTATTATAATTTATAATTAATAAACTTAATAAACTTATGAATTTTAATTTAATTTAATTTATAATTTATATTTAATATTTAATTAACTTATAAATTCCTAGCATCTAGGATTAAAAATTTAAACCGGATAAATTAATTGTATATCACGGGACAATAATGGAAGGGAAGGAATGCGCCGACCTCGAGGCACAGATTAGTCGCCAGTGGCATTTCGGATGCGCTGCGCCGCTGCGGTACGACACTGCGAGCCTGATCTCGTTCACGGACTCCTCGATCGCGCCACCGCCTCAACTTCCCGAGGCGGAGGAGGGCCCGGCCCACAGGATGGCCGGCGCCTGGGCAGGAGAGAGGAGACGTGAGGAACGGACGAGTGTCGGCAGTCCAACGGCGGAGAGAAGTAAACGCCGTAAAGATAAAACTTTCGACGAGGTTGTTTGATTGCTGAGGAGGATTGCCACAACGATGAAGCCGATCCTTCTGCAAAACGGTAATAATGAGCTTCTTTCTTTCTTTCTTCCTAGTGCAATCCTCGAAGAAAAAAAATCGACTTGGGGTTTATGAACTTGAGGGGAGAAAAAACAGATCTTTTCGGCTATTTTGTTCCTAAACAGTTCAAATATGTCGATTTCAATTAGATTTGTGGGGTTTTAGAATAGTACATTGGAACAGGGTGTCAATTCTTTGGATAGATCGGGTCGGATTCAAATTCGAACTCAATCTGAAACCCTCCGATCTGAAACCGACCAACTTGACTCAGACAACCCGTATAATCCGATTCAAAATATTTTTTTAAAACTATTTTTCTAATAATTCTTCACTTTTATCTCAATACTCTATTACTATCCTATTAACTTTGATATTCATATAAAAAAAACATCTTAATTTTTAAAATAAAATTTAATTTAATCCTAAAAAATCAATTAACTCCTAAATTCGAATCAATCTGAATCCGACCTGACCCGAACTTAACTCGAAACCCTCCAACCCGAATTTGAAAATCTCAACCCGAACTTAATTTTTTCGGATCGACTCAAATTGGACCGTTGAATCGTCGTATCAGATTTATTTTTACCACCCTTACATTTGAGGATGTGCATAGTAGCTGCTATGTTCTGCAAATTTTACTAGCTCGAGATTGAAGGTTAGTTGGGAAGAAGCAGATAACTGAAAGTGGTTTCGACTTGGTATACTTGTGTGTGACAAAAGATGATTTATTCGTCCCTAGCGTCCCCGTTAATTCGTCCCTATGTCAACACAGAGTAAATCATGGATAACTACTAATAATTAATGTAAATGATTAAAATATGAGAGAGGTATATACTCGGACGTGCTGAGCTTCAACCAGACCTCTTATGATAATCTTCTATATTTTAACCATCGTATCATTCCAAGAGAACAAAATGAGAGCTGCATTAGAATGTCATGGAATTCGACTTGGTCTACTTGTGTGGAAAGCTAGGAAGTGAAGGAAAAGATTAAAAAATCGCACAGGATTTTGAGTCACATCTATGCTTCAAGGTGAATTTGTTTCGATTCATCATCGTTTCTCTTTCAATAAATAGAGCTAATTCTCTGTATGAGTGCAAAATGTACAAGATTTGAGTTGCAGAGGAGCATGCTGAGGCTGGTTACAGAGTTGCGAGCTCGTGGCGTCACCAGTCATCTCTACAGGAGCAGGCGCCGTCCTCGAAGTGGTGGAACCGCTTGTTGTCCCCGCACGATGATCTCCCTCCCCTCCAGCTTCGAGATGAGCTTGACGGCGGCGTGGCAGTCGCCGCAGATGCGGAGGTTCTTCATCGCCCGGAGCGTCGTGCCCGGCGGCGTGCACACCAGGCCGTACGCGACGGCGAGGCGCTCGCTGTGGTACATCACGAACAGGGTGTCCGGCACTTACCCCGCCGCCCACATCGCCTCGTGCAGCTGCCGCACCTTCTCGTGCGCCTCTCGCCTCTTGGGGTCCACCTCGCCGCCGCCTTCGCTTCCCTTCCGGCGACGGCCTCTTCTCGCGGGAATTTCGTCAAACACAAGGCGTGCTTCCTCGGCGCAGCCCAACTTGCAGCACAAGGCAGCTAATTGGTCCAGGAAGGGTTTGGATGACCCAAAGGGAGTGCCCATCGCCCGCCTGCGGGCTCGCCTGAGGAGATCGAGCGATCTCGCGTCGTGCAAGCGCGGAGCAGCAGCAGGAGGGTTACGGGTGAAATGGGGGCGTCTCGTTTATCCATCTCATCGAGCCGTGGAAAGGCGGCCTCGATTCTGCCTTCTTTGCACAAGCTCTCGGGCTCCGAGTTGGTGCCGATCGCATCAGGTGCCGCCATAACTCCGGTGAGAGAGGCGGCGGCGGCAAAGGCGACATGGGATCGAGCCGCGGCCGGAAAAGGCAAAACCTTTTGCGCACTTTGGAGATTGGGGAGGAAGAAGAGGTCAGATTGGAGAGGGAGTAGAAGCCGAGGAGAGCAGCCATTCCCATTGATCAATCTGCAGTCAGATGTTTCCCGAAGACAAAGGAGATATTGCAATATCATACATTTTCTTAATATAATGTACATCAAGCTTTCATAGCTCAGTTGGTTAGAGCACCCGTTTAGTAAGCGGGAGGTCTTGAGTTCAACTCTCAATGAAAGCATTATTTTTTTTCTTTTTAAGACAAAACAATCAATAAAAGAGAATATGAACTCAATGAAAAAATCATTAATATTTTTCCGTGAGTTGTTACTTGGGATCATGGATGGAATTCATTTACCATGAGGATCTTCAACATCGAAAACATTTCAACTCTCAATCAAAACTTCAAAAGCATTCCTGTCTTTGTTTTTAGACAAAACAACGAACAAAAGAGAATATCAACTGTCAATGAAAAAATTATTGATTTTTTTTTTTTTTTTGCCTTAGGGAGGTGTTGATACTGGGATAATGGTTTCTTGTGACCTATAAAATAGGGCCCTTGAAGCCGGATCAAAATCAAGAGAATCGCTGAGTTACTGTTTTGAGTCAAAGAAGACTAAGTCAGTCATACAAGCAACCAGACCGAGCCTATTGAGCTGATCTAGCTAGTCAAACTGATTGAAGTTAGGCCCAAGGAGAATGCTCCGCCAGGTGGCCAAGCGGGCCGGCGGGTCAGCCAATCAAACTAATTGTAAAGACAGTCAAAGTTTTCCGTCCCATCAACTCCACCTACCCTCGTTGGCGTTTAGCATACCGGTTGTTAGAAGATCAAGTACCAGAGACTATGCTGTGTACTTTTCATACGATAAAAGCTTTCAAAGCCTAACAAGACATAGAAACGATATGCTACATAGAGTAAGGTGTCAGAATGTCAGAGTGGTTTACTCTTTGCAGGGTACACATCGATATATGTGTAAAGGGAAAAACCTGTATTATAAATAGGGGTCTCCATCCACATACGTAGGTACGCGAACAACGCATCCTCAAGCTCCGCATTTCCTATATTTCTTCTCTATTGAGCAGACCTACTGACTTGAGCATCGAAGTACTAAATATGGAGACCCCTTCCCTAGCCCGGTCGCTAATGTTTCTCTACTTGTTAGTTATTCTTTGGTGCGCAGGACTGCAAAGCTCAAAGCATCCAAAAAGTCAACTTCTACAGTACCTAAGCTCCACATATCCCATCGGCCACTATCCTCGATTTCAAACCGGATCAATTCTCATGGAATTCTTTCCCATAAGGGAAAAACATTTCACCCATCTAAGAGATAGCTGTATATTTTAATTTATCTGCTTGTATCTTGATTCTCGTCAAGATCCGGTTAACTTTTGCCAAGACCAAGCTTCAGCGTCGAAAACAACCTGCTTGTGCATATCAAAGTATTTACACCTGTTCAATAGAAAAATGGATCTCAGTTAATATAATAACTTAAATACATTCTCAGGAATTCCTAGTATATATACTATAGGCTACTAGTTTGCGAAGGGGCATATACTTGCCTAACAAAATGCCTGAAATTTTGTTAAGATCAAACGAACAAACACAGATTTAATAAAGGATGAAGCGAGAACAACAAAGGAAAGTCATGATAAAAACATGCATTGTATTCGGATAGCTAGTGAAAACACAAATTTGTTCATATAATTATTGTAGCTTGACAAGCAATAACCCAACGACAGTAGAAAACACACTAATTGCCATTTTATCATTGGCTCGAAGATCCACTAATCAATTTTATTTGCATTTGAGCAAAATTGTCAATAAAGATGGGTGAAACTTTATGTAAAGGACATGTTAATCTAACACCGTAATTGAAGTAATGAAACATAAGTTACACAGTGGCATAAACAAAGGCAAGAGATTATCACCCAAGGACAGTAACAACGAATAGTGATGTTGATGCAAAATGGTGCTTAATACCTACAAATCAGATCCCTCTTATTATTTCCTTCAATGATGGAATAATATGCTTTATCACGACAAGAACATCGGTCAACAAAGAGAAATTAAAGGGTGAGTGAGAATGAACGCTTGTATAACTAATTAATTCGATTTATTCTCTAATAGTCTCAGAGTTTCAAAAGAATAAAGAAGTAGTTAAAAAGAAATGAACTGACCTTCTACTGGAAACAAGCTTGACATTTGTAAAATTTCCTGATTGATTTTTGATTCTTGCGTAGAGTGGAGGTGGAAATGCAATAAACAAGTCTCATCTAGACTTGTACGGGACTTATGCTGTTAGTTAAACATGGAGAAATTCATATGGAACGTTGAACAAACGATTCTGAAGCAACAACAGCAAAGCTAACAGCTCGAGCAACATTCCAGAAAAATATTTTACGTATAGGAACGAACAAACAAACAAATCCGGGTGGGGTTCTTGAAATAATGAAATTTAGGCAGAACGTAACAGATATCGAAAACAAAAATCCTCTCTAAAAAACGAAATAATGTTAATTGCCTGAGAGAAGAAGACAAGGGGCAAGGAGATTTACACGCCAAGGAGGGATTACAGCAAGCAGCAACATGAAGGAAATTCATATTCTTGAGTCACATTCTAACTGGAAGCAAGGAGGTCCCTCAACTCTGACACGGGAGGCATGGCCTCGTTGGGGTAAATCCTGGCCACTGTCTGAACAAAGCTTTCATATTTCTCCAAAAAGTCTTTCTGCCATGTCAAAATGATGTGTGGAAGTGAGAAACATAAGCGAGTGGAAGTACAAGCACACTGATTTATTTTCTGCTTTCATTGAACTACATGAACTCCAAGAAAATCAAGTTTTACCAATAGGTTTTCACCAAACAGATCTATCAACTTTTACCTATTTTTTTATTGAGATGTTGCGCAAAGGAAATATTGTAGACCAAATTAACTAGTTCATCTGACAATTAAGCACTATATTGCCTATAGCCCAGACTTTATTTGTTGAGCAGTTGGAGCCACATAGTGAAAGAGTAAGGTGGAAAAAAAAAAAAAAAAAAATCAAAAGACACCTTTTTTTATCGAATCATTAAAGGAGCATCCCATTTTAATTTTTTTTTTTTTTATCAAAAAGGCACCTCATTCCTATAAAATGACACAGATATGACACACTGCATCAGAGATTTTCAATTTGATATATTATACTTCCCATAGTTCAACCCAAGTCAACAAATTATGACCTTTTAAAGTTTACCAGCATACACGTTGCTACAACAATGTAGCAACTACGGTTTCGTAGTGCTACAACGTAATCCGATTTAAACAGGAATATAGGCGGGAGTGCGAGTATATGTAGTGTGTCAAAGGGTATTTGTATCATTTTATAAGGGGTGAGGTGCTCTTTTGATAAAAAAAAATCAAAATGGGATGCTCCTTTGATGATTCGATAATAAAGGGGCGCTCTTTTGACTTTTGCCCAAAGAGTAATGAGATATTTTTTAGTCTGCATATTTTTTTTACTTGGAAGATTAGTTCGAGCTTAACGGTGGATGAGATTGAGAAGATAAAAATAGAGTACCTTGCACTTTTCCCATAAAGGTGGTAACAACTCCTCGGAGCTTAAAGTCTTCTGCAGTCTCCTATACATCATACTTACGGATCTATCAACCTGTTAGCAAGAAAACATCCAAAAGAACATTGTTTACGATTGATTTATCACTTCAAGATGAGCTGACATATAAGAAATACCTGTTTAGTTAACAACCTAATCATTTATGGAGATCTAGAAAAAAAGAAAATAGTTGATAAAAAATTTGCAGTGTGAACCAAAAGAACAGCTAACTTAGGGAAGAATTAACAGTTTAATTTTCTTGGGAAAATTTGAGGTTAGGAAGAATAGTTATGACCAGTAACTTGGTTGACAATCAAGTAACATATGGTGCTGCTCCTGGTTTTATCTTACCTGAGATAAGCTGGATTTTAACACCTTTCTAAGATCTGTTTTTGATAGCCCAAGCTGGAAAGGGATCTGTGTGATCAAAACAAGTTAGGTGGATTTGTATGATCCACAAAATGCAGTTTGAAGACAATGAATATTCCAAACCAATTAATGTAAACAATGTAAGCTATTCTGAGCAACTTGTTCCCAAATTTAAGACTAAAAGCAACACAAAATCAAGTAGAAGGATGCATCTAAAATTAAGTTTGTCGAAACCAATCCACACGCTAATACTTCCAACAAAGACTAGTTGAACATCAACTTTGTGCAACATTTAGAGTGACAATTTCCTCAATGTTCATTTCACAGTGGGTAAGAAAGAAAAGATTTAAGAGAGTTGACCAGCCGACTTGGAAACTTTACTACTTGAATTGAAGCTGAGGAAATCCTCTTGGGATGCATTCATCAAAGCAATTACTAGTTTACTGCAGTTGTGTGGTTCTGAATTTTGAAACCAAAATGAGACAACAGAGAACCTCATGAGATTAGGTCTCTCAATTTGAGATGGATAAGGAACATCTAAGAATAATATCTTTCTACCATTCCTAACCTAACAATACTAATTAGGATGTCATGGGTCATATAACTTACCTCCTCAGAAGGCACTGTGTACATTAGATCCTCAATTCTTCGGAAAAACTGAAATAACTTGTCAAATTGCTGAGGAAGAAGACAACATTTTGCATCATCAGTAAGAACAAATACTGCTAAGAACAGAGTTGGTAAAATTTTAAGCAATAATAGAGTAAAAGCAATTACACTCTCAATGATCATGGTGATATGACGTGTGCAAGCCTGTTCATAAGCTTCACTAGCCTGATGATAGAACTTTGCTAATGTTGGAACAACGTTAGCCAACTCAAATAAACTGCAACAATCAGATATAGATCAGACATAGTTTTAATTATACAGACTCAACTAAAAGGTCTAGCAACTACGTTGATATTAGCATAATAACCATAATAATAGCAATTGCAAAAATTTTTTAAAAAAGAATATTTCCGAACGACTAAGGTACAAAATGTATTTATTCTTGAAAACCTGTTCTGGAAAGCTGCATAATTCTCCAAAAGTATAATATCGGCATACTTTGAGTCACCTTGTGCAATCTTCTCCAGGGTTATAAACATGGTGCCAACCTGACAAACAACACAAAACAAATCATACTTTCACAGTTATAAACATGTCCATATACTTCAAGGTAAATTACACAAACCAAATCATAATAAATTCCAGATGGCAACTGTTACAACAGCACTACAGTTCGTTAAGTTAGTAAGTTCCATTAAGGATGAGCATAAGTGATCAATCAACAATCGCTTATGACCTACCAGTCTTGTGTATGCCTTGTCAACCAAATCCCTTGATTGCCCCTGAATGTACTGCTCCATTCGTGTTGCAAGCGTAGCAAACCTATTAAAAAACAGTAAACATAGATAATCAATAATGCAGTGAGAAAATGTTCAAAAAAGGCAACTTCATATTTGCCACATATGTAAAGTTGAAAAAATTCTTTTGTGGTTGTATGGTAGAGAATAGTCATAGGAAGGCAATACCTTCCAGATAAAATTTTATCAGACTTTGAAGAGAAGTAATTACTCAAAACAAAAACATTCAGGACTTCACCCATAAATTTAATCCAGAAGAGAAAAAAGAAACAAACCAGAGATTTAGCTACTTCAAGCTCAAAGATTAGTTGCATATTTATCTGCAGTATGTTAACTTTACCAAAATAATATATATACACATTGAGAACTTGATTATCATTCACATGGATCTAATTCATCCATTGAACTTTATAACAAATAATATTGAAATAAATTAAATCACTTTTTTTACATATGAGATTCTTTTGTCTTCATCCAATTACACCTTCAACTCTAATTGATTTTTTATTTTTCTTACATCTTTCACATATGAGTTTCTTCTGTCTTCTCCTTCCCCTTACACCTCTACAACTCTAATTAATTCTACATATCTAATTATAATCTTTTGGTGACTTTTGAACATGTAAGCCCCATCTCAACCTAGTTCTCTCATTTTTATCGTCTATCGGAGGGTTTGCACTTAATCGCTCTTGAGTGACATTTTATCTTCTCTAACAAACTAATACATCCACCTAACATTCTTATCTTTTCTTCATTAACATTTTTTTTGTTATTTCTCAAATGTTTAACACTCTAATGATAAATTATGGCAAGTAGTACCATAATCTTATAAAATTTCTTTTTTAGAATAAGAGGCACACAACAATCACATAACTGAGATGATTCATCACTTCTTTCTCTTTGCAATTTACAAAGTCCTGCATTCTATTAGGAATCAATCAATATGGTTGGACATAAAACCCGATCCCAAGGATATCCAACCTTACTCGATCTAACCTGGAAATTAGGAATCTTTTGTTTCAAGTTGCTTCGCTTGTCCAAAAATATAATCTATTTGGGTTGTGGAGCAGATATGGATATCTAATTCAAGACCAACAAATCCAACCCAATCAAGTTTAATTATATAAAATATAATTTACTCAAAGTTTAATTACATACATGGTGAAACACCCATTGGCCATCCCTCTAGCTAATTAATACAAGTAATTTACTACATGAAATTTGCACATGTAAATATATTGTAATAGTTTTAAAAGTAATGAAAGAGTACTGTTAAAAAACTGATCGGTTTTAGTCTAGGAGACTCCTTTGATTGCACGACTATATGTTCATATGTTATATCATCTACATTTCCTTCTCTGTTGTATCTTCATTTTTCTGTTTGGATTATTTCAATCATAATGTCTAGTGTCTGCTAAATCCATCTCCTTCATACTTCAAATTTTTTCATCTTTAATCCATCTCATTGTATTTTAATCTAGAATATCTCATTTCCTTCTCTGTTCGGCCATCCTTTAGCAAACATCTAAAATTTTGACAAATGCCAATGGTTACTAGGATTTAAAAGCAAATAAAAAGGCACTGGTAGTTAGCATGCAATAAATTTAATGGAACTGCTGAAATTATCTTTCAATGTTAATTTCCAAGTTACAATGTAAATATGTACCTTGGAATATATGATAAAACTCCTATTTGCCTCACATTACGTTCATTTCTCTCAATTTGATGGCAAGCTTCATCAACAAACTGCAAATGTAGTGGCAGCTTAAGCCAGTTAGAGACAGTCTGGGAAGAAAGCACGTGACACAGCATTTAATATCTAGGCTGTTGCTGCTGCTTTTTATCCCACTTCGCTTCACATCTAGATGTATACCCCCAATATCAGGAATTGATTCCCCACCAAAAAAATTTAATATCCAAGATTAATATATCTGGTAAATCTATATGTTGTTTGCCAGCTTAAGTTAAAAAAATGCATAAATTTTCACATGGGATAACACTGACCCTGCTAAATTGTGTTGATATTTTAGTCTGCAAATCTTTCAGAAGCTCTCTTACAAACCCAGCAGCATCAGCTTTCTGTGCAGAAAGATAGCGCTCTGTAATCCCATGCATTGATATGCAGCGGAGAGGATCAATCCTGTAGGCCCAATCCACTACTGCATAGAAGTCTTCCTAAAAATAGATAGCAACATACCTTGTTATAGATAATGAACGAGTGTAGAATTTTCTTAACTTAGCATAATTATGTAACCTACAAATGCAAAATACATGTGAAAAGGATAGCGCAATTAGGAAAATAGAATCATTGCTTTGTTACAATCAAAAGAAGCTAATGATGGGAACATCAAAATGAAAAATAGAAAAGAAAAGTCATTTGAAAAAAGAAAAATGACCAATCAAATATACTTATATGGTAGGTGTAAAGATAAGGTTTAACATAGACGAGAAACTAAACTGAGTATGAGAGTTTCAAAAGCTCTAAACCCATAAGATTGTCTCAAAAATAAAAAAATGAAAATGAGAACACTGGTTATCATAGTCACACACCACAGAAGCAACACCTATCTAGGTGTTACAATGACAATGGAATTCCCCATGATTGAGTCTGCCAATTATAGGATCCAACCTTATTCATATGCACCAGAAATACATTATCTTATGGTCGGATAATAGTGCATTTTGTGAAATAGCAATGCTCGCACCATATAGTACAAAATTCACTCCTAATAAGTTTGAAAGGAGATTACCTGGATTCCATCAAGTAAATCACGGAGAGCATCATTTAGTTCCCCCAACACAGCAGTGTCATTACCTGAATATAAGTATATAACATCAAAAAATATTCAGGAGCACACATCAATCAATAATATTGATAATAGTTCTAGTGTTATAGTAAAAAAAATCAACAAAGAGTGCATCAAACATGACAAATAGACAAAAGTAAACAGGATACTCACTTTTTTTCACATCATTTCCATCAGCATCCATCATGCTCAAATCATTGTTGTTACCATCATTTCCCTCAGAACCCCTTTTCTTTCCATTAGGGGCACTAGGTGGAGCAAGAGCAGAAACTTCAAAACACATAAAATGTGCAAAAAAGGAACTCTACACAAGAGGTGCGAAGAAGGTTAACCACTTTCAATAATTAGAAGATAGTAGTTTATGATAAATCACACCAAAAAATTCTATAACCTCGTCCACAAGAAGAGGAATAAATATTGTAAGCATCTTGGAGTATGCATCTGAAACAGTGGTCGTATCTGTACTTGCTGTCTGGCTGGAGCCTGAAGAAGCTTCAAGCCAAACAGCAGGATTCCTTGATGCCTTTGTACTCGCACGAAGTTCATTTGCAAATTCACGGGCCTGGGAAGTGTAAATGAAGAGGTATTATATATACATTTCTTATTCACACGTATTACCAGAATGAGATGCAAAAGTCGCCATATCAATGGAGCAGCATGTAAGAGGGATCAATCATCTGGATGTTCAGATAGTATTTCTTTGACAGCAAATTAGAATTTTAACCACTCCACATCATGGATACATGACACCAAAACATTGAATGTTCAGTGCATGAACTACAGAGAGGTATGAGTTAGTTTCAATTGTGCAATGCAACTACTACTCAAATAACTATGCAAATAAATTAGAAAATAGAAGTAATCTAATACGATTCTATAGAAAACATAAATCAAGTATCACACATCAAGCTTATGGGTCCTTTCTTTCCCTAGCTTAAAATGAAAAGGCACCACTGTCTATTTTCTCCACTGTCTGTACAGCTAAAACTAAAAAACAAGAAAGAAAGTTTCCAAAGAAAACATTAAAGAATTCCTCCAACCTCTCGTCGAAGAAGCAAGTTAAGGGATTGACAGTATGCCTTCCGCAAAGGGACTAGGCAGTTCTTGTCAAGATTCTGAAGGAACACAAGATAAATGTAAGACACATACATAATAAAAACATTTCTGATTGAAACTGTAGTTCTTAACATGCTTGAACCTTTAAATTCTGCAAAAGTCGAGCATAAGTTCTACATTTATATCTTAGATCAGCATGATCAGGCCTTTTCAGATGTCCTCGCTGCATGTTGTGCAACGGAAGCTCAAGCAGCAAGTTTAACAAGAAAAAAAGAAAGAACCTGTTTTAATAGTTATAACTACAGAATGATAAACTTACATCCATACCTGGGAAAAATAACTGTTATCACTTATCATAAAATCTACTAAACTAGAGAAATAATTTCTCAGGAACTCTGATGCCCGCCGAACAAAAGTATTCTTCAGCTTTTCTAATTCTGTTCGTTTATCTTTAACCTGCAAAATAATACAATTTATTCTCCTACTGTATGAGTTTCCACTGATCAGCAGAACAATCATAGTGCTAGAATTTGGTAGAGAACACTTACAGCTCGCATATCCATATAAGCTGGATCCACATTTGGAACTTCAAGAGCATGAATTGCTCCAGTCAACCATTCACATGCTTCAACATTTTTGAGCATGCGTGCCTCATCAAATGATCCTCCAGTTAAAGATGTGGCAAACTGAAACAAGTTGTGGTGATTTAAAATTAGCAACAATGAAACAAACTGTCTCTTTAATGTTGATTTGATTTGTCTGACATCCAATTTGCAAGTAAAATATTAGCCTCCATTGAATATTTTCATCCAATTCTGCAAAACTGAATTTCCATGCAGCAATAATCAATTTAATATCTATGTATGGAGTTGAAGCTGCAAACTAACATAGTTGACAAAACATTGAGAATGAGCTGTAATGATTTTGATTGACATAGAATGAGAACGTTGGAGCAGAATTGCCAAAAAAAAAAAAAATAGATACACATAGTACCTGGAGTTTTTGAGTACTTATCCCAACCAGATATACCCATTTTTTTCATTGTATTTAAGAATGCACATACGCAGTTACAGCCACAATTAGGGTGACAAAGCAGTGAAAACAACCACTAAGAACTAGAATACTTGTATACTTGAGAAAAATAACTGTATACACTATACAGTATAAGTTTAGCAATTAAAAAGGAACATTGGAGTATAATCAGTACAACACACAAGAATTTCATAAATGCCAGGGGATTAGAGAAAATATTATTCAGAAACCAACTACTACAAAGAACATCAAGCATGTCTGTGCAATTGTTTCTGGCAAAGTTAGTCAATATCCTCAGAAAAAAATGCATTAAAAAAAACACATTTGTTAATAGTCAATGGTTCTTGAATGAATATTTTGAGTCAGAGTGAACAGCTGTTGAGCCTCTAAGGGAAACTTGAAATTTGTTCCCTTTGTCAAGAAAAATTGAACAAGACTATTCATGTATGATATGGTTGCCCAAAATAGAACTCAATGGAATGAAAATATTAATGCAGCCAGACATCCATAAAATATATGTATATGTATATGTATATAAATATAAATAAAGCTTATGGTTATCGCTGTTGCTTTTGATTTAAACACATATTTTTTACTCATGAATGCATAATAGTATATAACCTTGTCGATAGCTTAAATAATTGCATAATTTATGTTAGGAAACATATGATTTGATAAAATTAAATTACAATATACAATTTTTTGTAGTTGTAAAGATAGTGAATTAAAGCAAACCTCAGAAGGAACATGCAAACGCTCAAGGAGTTTATCCAGCTCCTCAATAAGTGATTCACTACAAACAGACTGCATCTCCAGTCTGTTATTCCGCAGTTCGATCTGTTAGATACAATCAGTTAAATATTACAAGTAATGTTAGAATTAGGAGCCGAGATAAAGTATTTGCTAGAAATCAAGGAGCAAGCATGAAAAACAAGCTTTGTTTTTGCAAATGCATCAATAAAAATAAGCAGTTAAGAACACTGTGTACACTATCAGTGGATTTGAAATAATTCTAAGATAATAAATTATAGCAAAAACAACATTCATGATTTTAGAAGAAAGAATCATACATTGTGTTGAATGCCTCCAAAATAGATTAAATAGAGGACTTGACATTTAAACCAGACATGTTTGTAGTTCCACGATATTGATCATTCATCATAGTCACATGGTTCTCTTTAGTTCATAGAGATTTTTCTTAACATGTTAGCCAATTAGTGCGGATGATTTTTAATAATTAGTGATTTAACGATAAGATAATTCTTCAAATAACAACTGCAATTAATGTAAATCTGAATCCAATAAAATATTCTAACCATATTCTAATTATTGTGATAAGTAGAGAAGCATTCTTAAACTGACACATTGTATCTTATGGAGTGTGTTTATCCGTGTGTGTATGTGTGCGCGCACCATCTAATAGCAGTAATATAGATTTGACAAGAACCAAGATTTTAATATTTCAGAGGAATTATATAAAACAACAGAGGAAGGTGTGAAAGGGAGTAGGGACATCATCAGACAGAATTCATATTCTTGATAGCTTTTAGCAACAGAATAGTGCTATTTTTTTTTTCAAATCCATATAATTGCTTTAAACAACAAATATTATGACAATCCAGAATTATCATAATGCATCTTGCAAGCTAACCTCATATATCTCACCTAGGTTCATGCAACAACAATATAAAAAGAACTAAATTCTAGAAGCAACATTGTTGAACAATATACTGTCTGGTTCTATGGAATATGATTGTGAGCAAAAGGATAGTAGAAAACAGAAGTAGATTTCTAATACTAACCATCATGTAATAGAAAGAAATGACATCAATATGATATTACTGATGCAATATCCTCCTGCATATGTCTGAGCTTTACATTGAAAATTCGCAACCATTCATCAACATCATCCACGCAAAGTGCAGCTGCTTCTAATCCCAGCAATACCTCAAGATTCAAATAGTTTCATGAGTTAGTTCACAAAATTCCATATATATCCAGATCTATTGGGTATAAAATTTTGCAAAAATTACAAATTTGGGAAACAACCTAGACAAAATTGGAAAACTAATATACACCATTAAATTATTGTCA